>CAKNWU010228283.1:1503-12504 GCA_932072015.1 Andricus quercustozae | reverse complement strand
TCCATGTAAATTGGATTACAGTACATTTTGTTATTTTAAAGAAACCTAGTAAAATTGCATGATAATATCGATTACAATATGGTTGAAATTTACCACGTTAATCACTGGTATTTTTATGTCCACTGATTCCTGTGGTAATATTACACTTTTAAGGTAAAATTGATACAAATATTGTGAAATTGCACTGTTAATCGTTGCAAGTTCACAATAAACTTGTAGAATTAACGCATGCATCATAGTAAAACGTTTACAAACCTAATTGCAATTTTTTAACACACTTTTTTTACAGTGCAGTAATTCTATAGTGACCCACTTGTGCACCTGCAAGAGTTGGGTTTTTTATTAGCACGTATGATCCCAAAAAGAAAAATCACTGCAGGCGACAGCGTTTACTAACACTGTTCTCGCCGAATTATTGCTAGATTTGGGGTGTCTTCGAATCAAGAAATTTGCGTTGACAAAGAACAAAAATTGGATGTAGACATATGTGAAAATAAAATGTCAGGTTGTAGTGATGAAGAATTTTAAACAAATGTCTATGTGCAGATTAACGAATTAAATAATGAAGTTTCAGACAAGAAATTAAATACTTTGCCTTTGCGAACTCTGTTAAATATCAAAGAAAAGTAGCGTGAAAAATAAGCTTACAAAAAAAAGGAAACAGCTGATAGATGCATTTACGGAAGCAGCAACCAGTCAGATTTTAATCAGCTTTGAAAAACTGTACAAATACAGAAGAATAAATTCGTCTGCTGACGTTAGTTCTACGAGTATAAACGAAGCAAGAATCACTTTCCATGTGTTCAGATATAACCAAATAATCATTGATCAAACCAGGAAATTTTCACTTGAAAAGGGAATAAATTACACTCCTGATTCGTACAATGGATATCCTGTGAACGAGATAGAAGTGCAATTAGCATCAGAATTTTATTTAAGCGATGACGGGAATTGTACGAGACAAAGCTAGTGGTATTACGCTTCTATTTATAGGATTGTCAGAAGACAATGGTTTAGGTGATATCGTTTTCGCAATCTGGAATAAAGGTAACTTAGAAAAGATAAACCTACTACTGTCAGTCGTGTTGAAGAGTTGTAAGTCTGGTCTGAAGAAGCGAACGTTCACAGATATGTCAAAAATATTCAAAGAGAAGAAATTAAAAAGGAAAACGATCGTGCTAAGAGTGATTCAACTCGTTTAAGAATGCAGGGGGATTCTGCTGCAAAATTTGAAAACATTTATAAAAGATGAAATTCTATCTAATCATTGATCAGATATCAATATTTATTGCCGTTTGCTACCGAGGTACAAAAATTAAAGTTGTGCAGAAGTTTCCGATGAGAAGAAGCATAATTCAACCCAAAATTAGAAGAAATCACAATAATAACAGATGGACCTGCATCTCACTTCAAAAATCGCTATCAGTACACTCGAACTTGAGCCCGATTTTGGTTCTGACCTTCGGCTCAAAGCCAGGCTCTCCGAACGTAAACATCAGGGTCGTATGAACACTGATAGTGAACTGCCGCAGTTATCCAGTTACGCCGTTAGGGTACAGCGTTTTATCGATATGCTAGTCTTTTGTCAACGCATGAGTGACTAAGGACGACCTCCCCTTTTGGCCAGGCGACTCCGCTCATCCGAAACTGCAGCGCGGCATCATTTCACGGAAGACGCAAATCAAGTTTCATGAAATGGAAGTTAGAAGTTGGTGAAAAAAAAACGGAAGGAATAAAGCATACGTGACAAGCACTTCCCGGCACCCTTAGAAAGATGCACCAGTGTACTCGAACAAGAAGCAGAGAAAACAGAAAGCAGTTAAAGCAGTAACATAATATGTATAATCTATTTTTTTCCAAATGCTGAAAGTTATGATATTTACAATTCTATTTCACATAAATATATGATTTCAACTAATTCAAAATACAAAACTGTTACTCTTTCAAAAAATAATATATATTTCAAAAAAATCTTTTTTGATACCAATCAAGTTTTTTTATAAGGAAGAGATTAGCGATGACGAAACTTGTAGGTTATCTCCTTCATATTACAATAAAATCGAAAAAAATTTGTTTATCAAAAGCAGGTTTTTTGAGAAAATCGACTTTCAAGTGGTTTTTGTTGAAAAAATGGCTGATATCTTGTTAAATAAAAAATTTGCAGTTTATTTACGTGATTTAAAAGAGTGCACATAGCACTGCAAGCCGCCCAAAAGAAAATTAAATTATGTTAATACGATCCCAATATCAAAAATAAAAAATAGGTATCTCACAATAAACCATGTATTTCATTTCCAAACAATTCCGTGACATGACCATAGACTCTGTGTCAAATTTCTTATGAAATCGGTCTGTTATTCACGGAATTTTCATCGTACACCGTGAAAAAAAAAACACGTTTCCTGTTATAACTGTTTTTGTGAAGAAAACAATTGGGTATTTTCACTTCAACCGCCAGGTAACTTCACTTCGTTGATTGCTGAGGGGAAAACATGGGACCAAATACATGGGACGAAACTTTATTTTTGTAATATCTTCGTAATAAATAATAATTATCATTTTATTATGCCATCAAACAGTTCTTAAAAAATAAAAACTATTTTTCCAATACACTTATATACGAAAAATTAGTTTTTACGAAGATATTAGCAAAATAGGGCAAAAATGATCCGAATCACATTCATTTGGTCCATTGTTTTCATCTCAGCACTCAATGAAGTGAAGTTAGCTGGTGGTTGAACTGAAAATACCTAATTATTTTACTATGTAAAATTAAACTATGAAAAATAAGGGCCACCCTATAGATGAAACTTACGTTAAGTTTCAACAATAGGGTGACCCTTATTTTTCATTTTTTAAATTTCTTTGCCCTGCCCCCCCCCCCCCCGCCCACACTTTTGTTCAAATGCCCCCAAAAAAATCTCCAAATTTCAGCGAAATCGGTTAATATTTAGGGGTCACGCAAAGACCATAAAGTTACCCATTGATTTAACATGGGAAAATGTCAGCTTTTTGTAAATCTAATATTTAAACGCGATATTTTATCAATAATAACATATTTCAGTATATTGTTCAGAATTTGTCAGAGAATAAGAATCAATCTTACATTTTAAGGGTGAATGACTTTAAGCGACTCTTTTGGGTCCCAAAAGAAAACCCCATAAGTGACAAATTTGAATTTTACTTAATATTGCGGTTTATTACCGCTTTTTAAAAGTTTTTTTTTATAAATAATTATTAATCCGTAATTTTTAACTAATATTGAATTGTCTAAACAATTTTAATTTGTTAAAGATTTTTTTCAGGTAAGTCGCGAAATGAACGTATTTTCTAGACAGGATGAGTTCTTTTATCAATTATAGTAACATAATGTGTTTAAATTATTTTACAATTTCTATTACATTATATTAAATGTAAATAAATAATAAGATTGTTTAAACAATTTAGATTTGTCTAAACATTTACGCGTATTCTTAGAAAGCAAATTAGAACTTAAAAATATTAAAATTTGTCGAAAATTTGGGGAGATCAAATGTTTCGCTGCTTTTTTAGGTAAACTATATATTTGAACAAACACGTATTATTTATGCAAATGTAAAATTATTTATATAAATTATTTTATTGATATCATTGACTGAAGAACGCATAACGTTTAGAAAATACTTCATTTCGCGACTTACCCGAAGAAAACAAAGGTTTAAATCAATTAAAATGGTTTAAACAGTTGAAAATTATATAAAAAATGACTCAGTATTTTCAAATTACCGATTAATGATTATTTATGAAAAAAACTTTCCGATTTCGTTAAAATTTTAAGGAAATTTTTTTGGGGAATTCAAAGAAAACTAGGGGGTGAGAGCAGAGAAATTCTAAAAAGAAATTCCATCAAGTATAAATAAGAACCACCCTGATGCGGCTAGGACCCTCCTATTCCTATGACCAAGGGAAAGCTAAACGGAAAATCAAAGATGTAAGTTTCGAGTTTTCTTCTATTAGGTATTTCAAGTTGTGTCGTCACCTGACAAGATATCTTCACGCCGAGAGCCAGACAATAATACCAATTGCATAGGACGAAATAATATTTTTTAAATAATTTAACCAAAAAAATATTTTTCATCGTAAGTTCATATGGATATTATTTTGTATTTTTTGAAATCTATTGAATGAAATAACAAAATCGTTAAAAAGAAAAGTATTGAATAGAATAGAATTTTATTTCTCCATGTACATCCTCATTGGACTTATACATATACTACATTTATACCTTCTTAATAATACTTATACTTAAATTTTGGCCCTTTTAATATGCTTCGTTACAAAAAGTAAAAAAATCACATGTTTATCTCATCCATACAATTTCCCTCTTATTATTATTCTTACAATCATTTATTCTGAATTGTTTCCCCTATCTCTGAGAACATTGCTTAATATTGCCGCTTCATATACTCCCTTTGATGATCCTTATTCTGAATAATTAAATCAATAAAAACATTATTATTTTATTATTATTTAAATTTATACAATATTTCGTTTAACTAAAGTTGGCTAACAGTCTGTTTCTTTTAATCGTCGCTTATAATCTCATCCTCTATTGCCTCCTCCTCGCTTACTTCTTTGGAAAATTTCTCAAATTGGCTCGCATATCTGCAAAGACTGATATTCAATTTCCCCGACAAAGTGTTACATAACTTTTCCACTAAATTGGGTCCATACCTATCTCCCACCCATTTCTTTTCAATTTTTTCCTTTGCTTTCCTACACCTCCAAAATGTCTCATATATCTAATAGCCCTATTTCTTGCTTCTATTTTAACGCTGTTTCGACCTGCTTCCAATCTCCAAATGTATCCGGGAGTGTTTTTATCCAAAGCCATTGCCATTTTGATGAATTTGGCTTGCGCTCTTTCCAATTCTTCCCACCTTTCCCAACCCCAGATTTCTACTCCATACAAACCGCCAGATTTTACGAGACCGTCCATCAGATATGATCTTCTATATAGACCTGAAATGTTTGACCTTGTCATGACTCCCCATGCTATGTTAGCTGCTTTTTACATTTTGTTTGCCATTATTTTGACATGTTTCCTGCGTTTTCCACTTAGGAAAAACCATTCCCTAAATATTTGAAACAGTCAACTTCTCCCACCTTATCTCCATAAATTCTCCATTCTTCCCCTTTCTTTCTCCTCCCTCTTTTTCGAAAAACAACTATCTTGGATTTATTCACATTTATATCGAGTCCGTTCTTATCCACGTACTTCTCCAGAGTGTTCAGCATATTGCTTAGCCCAGGGCTCGCCAGAAGTCAGTCTTGGACGGACAAGACTGACAGGTTCAGTAACGAAGACTAGGTCAATAGACCCCAATAAATTATCCTCCAAGTTTTCCTTCGACTTGGGTTTTTTTTCAGGGTTTGAATACGAAAAATTAGGAAGCCCCGCTGTGAAGTACGTGCCGATTGACCGTAACCCTTCGTACGATTCCTGGAAAACGAAGAAAAAAATTAAAGAAAAACTTTCTGTCAGTCTCGCACTTGTCGTGTCAGTCTGCACCTACTGAAAGTGGCGAGCCCTGGCTTAGCCCTTCTGGGAAGTCTGCTACTACTGCTATGTCATCTGCGAATTTAAGGGCGAACACTTTTTCATTGCCCATTACTGTTCCACCTTCGTTTTTTCTAACCCATTCGTAATCTATGTCGTCCATAAATATGTTGAACAGTGAGGAACTTGGCGGGCATCCTTGACTCACCCCTCTTCTGGTTTCAAAACATTCAGTGTTCCCCTCCGCCGTCATGACCTCGTTGACTGTAACCCTGATTATTGCCTTGATCATTTCTAGCATCCTTCCTTGAATTCCAATTTTTTGCAATTTTTGATAGAGAAGTTCCCTATCCACCGTATTAAATGCCTTCTTTAAATCAATGAATGCAGTATATAATTTCCCTTTTTCTCACTTTAGACGGTTATTAATCAACGTGTTAAGGACAAATATATGATCCCTGGTAGATCTTTTTTTCCTGAAACCCGCTTTTGTCTTTTTATATAGCCCGTTTGACTCCAACCAATCCCTTAATTTTTCATCCATAATAGAAGCCAATATTTTGTACCCCGTGTCTAGAAGTGAAACGCCTCGATAATTTCCCGTGTCATCCTCATTTCCCCATTTAAGAAATGGTGCTATCACTGCTTTTTCTCATCCATTCCCTATTTTTCCAGTTATCCAAAATCCATGTAGAATACGATGCATCTCCTGAACCCAAACTTCAGGTATTCCTTTAATGAATTCGATGGGAATTCCATCTTCTCCCGGAGCTTTTCCTGCTTTTATTTTTTTAATATTTCTAACCATCTCTTCGAATGTTATATCCTTATCTAGTTCACTCGTTTCCTTTTTCACCCTCTGGTTTTCCTTCCATACCTACTTCTTTTTTCCTAACCTCTTCTCCCTTTCTGCCTTCTGTGTCACTCCTCCCTACGTCGATCTCTGTCTTTTCTGTTGTCAGTAATTTTTGGAAGTGTTTCTTCCATTTATCTTTACTGATTCTGCCCCCTCTCCTTTTCCTTTTTTTGCTGAAATTTCCTAGCGATCTCCAAAACTCTCCCATATTCTTGCTTTCTTCCAATTCTTTTCCTTTCTTTCTTTTTTCTTCCTCTTGTTTAACTCCCTAAGATTCTTTTTCTCCCTTGCTAACAAAACCCCTTCCTCTTCCCCTTTTCTTTTGAGAAAATTTTTTAATGAACGCCATACAATTTTTCTTTGGTTCTTGCACTCCTCGTCGTACCACTGTTCTCCAACTCGAGTCGCCTTTTTCTTATCCTTAACTACTAAACCTGTTGCCTTTACTGATAGCCAAATACTATCCCTAAATTTATCCCACCTATCTTCCCGTTGTTCCACTTGATTTTCTATTACTTGATAATTTGCCCACAATTCTTTCATTTTTTTTAATGATTCCCCTTTTTCGCTATTCCATACTAAATTTTCCTTCCCTAATACCACCCCTCCATCGACCAACACTTCCAAACTTTTTGGCGCATTTACTTCTATTTTAAATTCCACGGGTAAGTGATCGGATTCTATTCTAGTTTGGATCTTAATTTCTTTAATTGGACAAACCTCTTCGTTCTCCGAAACTATAACATAATCTAGCACCGAGCCTCCGTCTCCGCAGATATGCGTCCATTTCCCCCATAAATCACCCTTATTTCTACCATTTAATATCCTCAAACCAAAGTCCTCACACATATCTAGTCGGTTTTTCCCTTCTGCGTTTAATAATTTACCTTCAGAATTTCTCTCATTTAAGTAGCCTCTATTTAATTCCCCCGCGTTGTATTCTACACCCGCACGCGCGTCCCCCACTCTAGCAACTTTCTTCCGAATCGCGAATGTGTCAGCTTGCTGTTTTTTCGAAAAGCTTCTTCTGTCAATCCTCGCCAATTCGTTCCATCATTGTTTCCCGCTTTCCCGACAAAAGACTCCATGCATTTTACACTAAAGCTATTTTTCTCTTTTACTTCTTTTCTCGGCCTCTCTCTTGCTTTTTTCTCCGTCGCTGTCACCGCTGCCACCTGTATTTCATACTCGGACTGTTTCCTCGACCGGTGCTGCCCTCTCATTGTCCTGGCCAGAATTAACCTCCAGAATGTCCGAATTTATTCCGCTCATTTTGTGATCCTGAACCTAAGCTAGAGAGATGATGCCCACTTTTTCTTGTGAATTTGTACACACTTCCAATGAACAGAAACCTTGGATGACATTTGTGTGTCACTTTAAGCCACTTCACTTTAGTTTAGAACACACATGCCACCCCACATCACTTTTTATTGGCAATAACAAACGATTATTTCGCCGCGATTTCTTCCTGCGTCTACTTTGCGTACGCCACCTCGCAGCACCCAAAGAAAAGTATTGTTTTTATTATTTAATTAAATACCTTTTGAAAAATGAAACTTATGGTGAATTTTTTTTTTTTTTTAATTAAAGAAAAGTTTTGTTCCATGAGATTGGTATTACTGTTTGGCACTCGGCTTGCAGCCATCTTGGATTCTCCCCACTCAACATGAAATACTTAAAAGGCTAAAAACAAAGTTCACTACATATATGAACGGAAATTTAAACAGAATATTTGAAAACACATTTTAGTGTAAATAATACTTTTTGTCAAATAAAATTTTCGATCCATTCAATTCAGTAAAGAAAATAATATCCTTTGACATTTTTAGTTTTTTCAATTATCAACCGATTTTTTAAATGAGCAAAAGAAACAAGTAAAGAAACTTTGCTAATAATTTATTGTAAATTAAGAACTTCTTATGATGTGAATTTTTTGCATGTACGTGGAAGATTTAGGTCTTTAAATATAAATTGAGTAAGAGCAATATAAATTTTCACCGGCTGAAAGTATATTTTTATATGTACCGAAATTAATTTTTAACATACAACTTAGGCAAATATTTTTTGAAAAATAATTTTAAAAAAGTTACTCAGGTTATTTGAATTCATTTAAAAAAACAGTTATTTGCAGATTCTGTATATTATACATATATATTTACCTTCTTTGATCCACTCATCTAATTCTTCTAAAAGTTTGGTAGCCACTTGTGCACGGGTTGGATGTTCATCTTCATCGAACAAGAGGGGCTCTTCCTCGATGGCTGCACCTCCTGCAGGCGTCTCGTCATCGAACGAGAGCCATTCATCTTCAATTTCCAGCGATGATCTCACACTGGGTGACATCGGCTCCACCTTCCACAACCACAACTCGTTCTCCTGATTGGACGACATTATCGTTTTTCCAATCGAGTTGCGTTAAAAATTTATTTAAAGGAATTTCTGTCGTCAAAGCGACGAGGTTGGCGAAAAGTGCCATGATGGACCTAAAAACAAACATTTAAAACACAAAATCAGAATATTAAAATATTTAGGGAAATAAACATGCGTAGGCGCTCCAAGGATAAACGATTTTTTCGATGTCCACTCATCCGGAAAGAAATTCCTGTTTGATTTTTAGTTCATTCAAGAAATACTGGATTTTTTAATGGAATTAAGCCATTTTTTCGCCACAAATATTTTAAAACATCTTTGCGTATCAAAAAATAAATTCAGCAAAACAATGAATAATTAGAATACAATTTTAAATTGTTAATAATAAATATGAACATTCGTGACGCAAGAAAAAATTAACAGCAATTAATTATTCATTTTTACTTATTGATAGTCAATAATGCCTGTCAAAAAATGCTAGCGTAATAAGCAAATAGTCATTTGAAAGCTCAAAGTGTTCTACGTGAATGAGTTCAGACGTTAATGTAGACAATTTGTTGTGCTTTGCAACATAAAAAATGTAATAAAAAACATTTATGATCAAATTGCATTTAACAAATTTCGGAAATAATCAAAATTGTTGCTTAGAATTATAAAAATGTACAACTTTACTATCTTTAGTTCTAATCTTTTGCTGCCGACCGCTGATGCCTTTCTTTGATCCGTGCTTCTGAAATTTTGCCCAGACGCTGACGCCTTTTCTGCCCGGCAGCAAAAAAAAGGCACACCCCCTGGTCTCTAACAATTACTTCACAACAACAAAAAAAGTCCGAAAATATCGCGACTTTTACGAAAAAAGACAATCACAACTCTTCTGGATATTGTAAATAATTACAGAGCCCTTGCGTCACAGTTTGGACTTTGAATCGCTTTAATATCTTTATTAGAACTGCAGATAGTATAGTTGTACATTTTAGTAATTTTAAGCAACAATTTTTATTATTTCTCAAATTTGTTAACTGCAATTTGTTCATATGTAAATGTTTTCTTCATATTCATGAATTGTTCCATTTTTCCCGTTGCCTCTTGAATAAAAACTAATGCTCTAAACTTGACTCTTCTTAAATGTTAACTTCACGCAGAACACTTTGAGCTTTCAAATGACTATTTACTTATTACGCTTAGCATTTTTTTTGCTGAGTTGTTAAGCTTCAAAGCCAGATGTCTACAATTTTTTCGCCGATAGTAGGCCTTTATATTGTCGATTTAAGATAAGAGGGAGAGAAAGATCATGTTGAACTTGAACCTGAGATTGTACAATTAAAAAAGTTTGAATTATATGTAAAAGCTAAATCCAATGAGCTCAGTGAAAAAATAACTTTCTCTGGAGAGCTTGATTATTTTTAAATAATAAGTGAAATACTTCCTTATCTTCTTCCTCTCATCATGAAAAGTATCAACCCCACAATACCTACAATGCAAATATTTCATGCAATTTAGACATTTTTTGCAAGAAACTCATACATGACGTGATCAATTCATTTAAATTATATTAAACATACTTTAGTTGTATTGCTTTATCCAAACAAAAAGTTTGTTTAACCGTTTAAGACCCACTGGGAACTGTAGTTCCCAAAATCGCGTTCAAAACCCTTAATTCGTGTCTTAAAGGGTTAAAGTTCAACGTAAACAATAGTGAAAAAGAAAATGTACCAGGATAAAGTTTATTAAGAAAATATTTGGAGCAGTGGCGAACAACTCTGACTCTTTTTCATGACTTTCAATTTAAGTAAGTCAATGATAAATTTATATCTACAAAGACATTCGAATATTCATGTGATCATTTTACTTTAACAGGAAGAATCTATGTACTTGAAGTTCTGAACGCTCAAATTAACGAAATTTTATACTGATAGAATGCAAACTAGAAAAAGTCTTTGGTCTTTTATAACAAAATTATACTGCGTATTTAAATTTGTAGTTGTAAACATATTTATGGATAAAATATAATTGTGGAAAAATATTTCCTTCAATTGAACGTTCAGAACTTCAGGTACGTGAAGAATCGAGGATATAGATGCATTCACAAAAGCATAAAGAATTCGAGCTTTAGGAAAATTAAATACTTTAATTACTTTACAAAAATTAGATAAGTATATTGAACTGCTTTGAATAAAAAATGAAATACTTTATTGAAGCATTCATAAATTAAATTCTCTATTTAGTTCAGATTATT
>CAKNWU010228281.1:1055-12329 GCA_932072015.1 Andricus quercustozae | reverse complement strand
TCTTAAGGGCCTCTCTGATAAAATCCCTGCAACCAGGGTAATCCTTGTCCATAATGGATGTGGTTGCCTATTAAGCGTTGATAAGAGAATAATATCTGGTTTTAAATAAATTTGATTTGACTCAAGCATTGCAAGGTATACTGGAAACCATGCCTGAGCCGGCCAGTGTGATACAACTAAGATCCCCTTAGATTTTTCGATTTTTTTGTTCTAATGTGCGAAGTATGATCAAAAAAGGAGCGAATTTGTAGACAAAATATGGTTTCTATTTTATCGTCAACACGTCGACAGAAATTTCTCCTGAGTCTTTTTTCCAAAAAATGTATTTCTGACATTTAGCGTTGATTCTTGTTGCGAAAAGATCAATCTCTGGATTACCAAAAACACTAACAATGTATTCAAAAGCTTTATTTGATAAGGCATATTCCTTTTCTGGTTCTAACCTTCGAGATTCGAAATTGCGATTTTATTTTCGGCTGGAAGTATATGAGATGCGAATATCGAGATATTTTTATTTTTACACCATTCGTAGATTTCTTTGGCTATATTGCTCAGTTTTGGGAAGCGTACGTCACCTTTTTTAATAATCTACGCTATTTCTGTGGTATTATCTATCCTTAATAAGATATCGTAATCCTTTAGGTTATTCACCAAACATTCTGGTCCGAAAAATACTGCCTTTAACTCTAAATAGTTAATATGTTGTGATTTTTCTTGTCCATTCCAGTGCCCGTGGATACGCTGTTCGTTGCACTATGCACCCCACCCTGACCGTGAAGCGTCAGTAAAAATGTCTACAACAGAATTGAAATTTGTTATGCGATTTATCGCTGATTTTATATTTATTTTCCACCACAGGCAATCTTTAATTAACGTATGCGGAATTTACATGAAGGATTCGTAATTATCATTGTTGCGTTCTAGAGCAAGAATTTTTTCTCTTTCAAAGAGTTTCATATGGACACGACCATATTTCAAGCTTGGACAACATGATTCTAATGTTCCAATAAAAGATGCAAAATCTCTTATTCTATATTGCTTAGCCCTTTGAATTTTTGAAATATGATCCTCGACTTTTACTCCTTTTCAATAGGAAGTTCCGCTGTCATTTTTGTTAAATCATAAACTAAACCGAGAAACTTTTTTCTGTTACTTGGGATTAGATTTTTTTTCGTATTGATAACGAATCCTATCTTTTCCAGAAGGTTGCATGTTTTTTCTATGTTTTCTTAACAGGATTTTACTAAATCAACGAATAAACAAATATCATCTAGATAAATTACTTAAATATAACCTAAGGTTCTTAAATACGATATGACGGGCTTCATAATTTTTGTAAAGGTATACGGGGCTGTATTAAGACCGAAAGGTAGCCAAACATATTCATAGAGTCTTCCTGCAAATTCAAGTCTCAAATACTTTCTGTCTGTTTTTGCAACAGATACCAAATGAAACGCGTCCGTCTGGTTTTGGAGCTAAGAAGATTCTGGATAAAAATTGTCCGGGGAAAGCTCTTACCTGTTTTATAAATTCTTTGTCTATTAATTGTTGTAATTGCTCTGATAGAAGAACTTGTTTCCGTTGAGTCCATGAGGGCTTCGAAGGAGGATTGGATTGTTTAATTTTCGGGTTGAAGGGAATCTTATACCTTGCGATCCAGTTCAGGATAGTTTTATCTGAAGTAATTTCAGCCCAGTATTTTTGACAAATTTTAAGACGACCTGCTGGAATACCTACCTTAGAATCTAATGTTGTTTTTTCCAATATGGATGTCCCCTTTTCTGCTGCGTCGATTTGCGAGTCCACTGTGGTTTCTGGTCCTGAAATGAATTCTGCCCGCTCGACGTCGAGGTTGAGTTGTTCTGCTTGCCATTTCCTTGTGTTTGTGACGAACTCTTCGGTTTGAAGTTCTTACTGGCTACCTCCATGTTTTCACAGCTTTTACTCTTTCATTTAAATTTTTTTCAAGAAGCCACTCGTCTACACAAGTAGAGTTGAGTGTTTCACGCATAGGAGAATCTACATTTTTTAGAATAAGGCTCCTTCGAATGGTGGACTCTTCATGCTGTAAATTCAAGCAGTTATAGTTTTTTTCGCGATTCGAGTATCCCTCTTAATTACCGCATCCTATTTCTTAAGAGCTGATTGGATCTAAAAATTTAATTTCGGAACGTTAAAAAAGGAAGTATTTTTGGGAAGAGAAAATTTTTTTAGAAGGGACTGTCTTTCTTCCATTGGTAATCCTTTTCGAATTACTTCCTGTAACCATATTGCCAGGTCAGTATGGATGGCTGGCCAGAATGTCGTATCTGGTACAAGTCGCTCTCCAATGACTTGAAGAACGTCTGCCTCCAAGCTCTCTCCTTTTTAGCTCGATAGGTAATGTAGGAGCAGCAGATCCTGTTGCGTGTCGAGTCTCAGATGGGTCAATAGTTGTGGATTGATGAGCCATTGTAGGTTGTTAGATCACTGGAGGTCGTTGAGTGACGGGAGACTTCTGAGCGTCTGGAGGCTGCTGGCTCACTGAATTTGGGACTGAATCTGCCTCTCCAGCAGGTAGGTCCTTGTGGGTATTCTCACTCCCATTTTCATCTGAATCAGCACTCCGTTCTCGCAGATGACGACTGGCGTTTGAATGTACGCTGTCGATGGAACGTCTACTGTTATTTCGATTTCGAATCTGACTTTGACATTAGCGACCCTCCGGAGTTTATCGACCATACAGTGACCATAGCGATCGTAAGGATTATATAGATCGTATCTACTGTAAAGATCATAGCGATCGTGAGATTGTCGGCTAGCACTGCGACCCGAACGGCTTTCAGAATCACTATTTTGTCGATAAGAATCGGCTATGATAGTGACTATCTAAATACAAAAAAGGGGAAGAATTAATTTATAATATTGCATTGCGTGAGGTTAGAATAGGTTATTTTTTGTTTACGCATCACAAGAGAGAGAGAGAGAATTTGTGATAGAGAAATAATGTGAAAACAGACGCATAGCAGAGGTGCTGTTTTTTTTTACTTCAGACTTAGCACATATCGGTTTGAAAGATAATGCATGTCAAAATAGATATTTTCCTACAATTAACCATTGGGAGTAGACGGAGGTATTGGGTAGTGAACTCGTCACTAACTTTTTATCAATTGCGACGCATTGTTCGTATGGGTAACACAACCTCAACTGACTACTTATTTTGTCTCTTTTTGCGATGCTGGTGCTCTATTTTGTCCTCCAATCGCTTCAGCTTCCTCATTAACCTTTCGTATCTTTTATCTTCTGATGAGCCATCACTACGGTTTTGTTTTTCCATTTCCTCCTTTACTGAAAATTACTCACTTGCAGCGTGATCGGCACAAAGTAGAAGAATGAAAAACTTGCGTAGACATCGGTACATAGTCGAGGGTACTACATTATGATCTTGAGGAAGAGGCGTGTAATACAATTCATCCTTTTTCATTGAAAATTTATCGGCTCGAATGAAGATTATTTTTTGGAAAAATATTAATTTTTTTACTAATAATTTAACTTATATATTTTTGGCTCAAAATTGATCTTTTTTCTTTAGTTGAAAATTTCACTATTTGGTTGAAAATTCGTATTAGCTGAAGATTCATCTATTTTGATAAAAATTTCATTTATTTGGTAAAAAATCCAAATAGTTTTTGTTGAAAGTAATTGTTTTTGGTTATAAATTGAACTGTTCTGTTGATTCTGATTTTTTAATAGAAAATTCAACTAGTTGGTGTTAAGCTAAACTTCTCTGTTAAAAGTAATTTTTCATTTTGCTGAAAATGCATCATTTTTGGTAAAAAAAATTCATTTCTTCCATTGAACATTGTACTATTTTGCTGAAAATTCCTTTTTTTTGTTGAAAATTAATTTTTTTACTAGAAATTTAATTATTCCATTTTTGGTTGAAAAATTATCTTCTTGGTAGAAAATTCATCTTTTTGTTTGCAAATTTTAAGACTTGGTTGAAAGTTAAACTCCTTGGTTAAAACTGTCTTTATTTTGTTGATGATTCGTCATTTTAGTTGAAATTTCATCTCCTTGTTTGAAAATTTAACTATTCTGTTGAAAATTCGTTTTCTTTTGGGTAAAAATTAATTTTTTTAGCTGAAGATTTAACGATTCTAGTTTAAAATGGATCAGTTTGGTAGAAAATTCATCTTATAGCCCAATATAGGAACTAATTTTAGGTATGCAAAAGTGGATAATTAAAAAATTATTTAAAAAATTATACATGGTTATACCACGTTTTAAAATGATAGATTTCTTAAATAGCAGTACATATTCTCAGAAGAATTATCTCTCTATTAATTCGACTTTCTCAAGAAAAAGAAATAACTTGCAAGTTCGCATTTGTGATGTTTAAAGACATGACCGCCGCGGGTAAAGAATCCTACTGGGAAGCCCGCTGAAACTGCAAAAGTTTTTCGCTCCGAAGCTTTAGAGAATAAAATGAAAAAAGCACACTCGAACCCGATTAAGTCGCGAAGCAGTTGACGGAGCTTTTTAACCTCTCTATTCAGACGCAGCTTCTCGGATGACGTGCCACGATAATTAAATATTTTCGAGAGAGAATGAATACCGTAAACTGCTAACAACCGTATAATTACTAGGATGGGAAGAACGATAAAGACCTTTCAATTACATTTTTGTACAATTAAACTGAAGAATTTTCTGATTAAAACATCACATATATGCTATTCACGATTGAATACACGATAAGAAAAACCTATAATAAAATAATAATCTATATTCTTTTAAAAATAATTTGTTAAATATTTGAAAAGGAAAAAAATTGGAATGGTAAAAAATCGACTTTTGATTTTTGGTCATCAATCCTTCCCAATTTATTCGGTTTCCGGAAAAAATTCCTCATTTTGTCAAATTGGTCAACATTTAACCCGCGCGCCCGGGATTTTAAAAGAAACATGTGGTTTTAAATAGGAAAACTTGGTTTTCGAAAAAATTGACAAAAGAAGTACTTTTTATTAACTTTTCGTAAATTAAAGTTAAGTCACCTCTTAACGAATGTTCAAGTAAAAATTTCCACACACTCACTTATAATTTACCCTCCCCTCCCAATGCCTTTATATTGTGCCCGGAAAATAACCCATAAAATACAAAATAACAGTTTTATATCAAATTCATGCTAAAGACATCATCTTTTGAAATTTGTTCAAAATGAACTATTTTTATTCGATAGGTGACAAATTTTCAAGTATTTTGGAATTAATTTTCAACTTTTTAAACAATTATTATTTGTTAAAACAACTTTTTCATCCATGTAAATAGTTAAAAGTTATTATATTTCGGAATAAATTAGTCCTGGAATTAGTAGCGTAGTTAATGTATTCTAAGAGTAATATTGATTATGAAAGTCACTTTGCAATTATTTAAGCAATTTTCATTTATTCAAACAATTTTTAGCATTGTTAATGGTAAAAATTTATTATTTTCTGAAATAATTACAATAATTAAGAAATGTTGATAGTGATATATTTTTTAACGATATTTGACAATTATTTAAACCTTTTTCGTTTGCGTAAACCATTTTTCCCCTTTAAATCGATAAAAGTTACTATTTTCTGGAATTAATGACGCAGTTAATGCATGTGGAGAGTAAAATTTTTTGCGGGAGAACGTTTCCAATTATTTAAGCAATTAATAATCATTCACTTGCGCCTTTTCATAAGAAAGATGAAGAAAATTCTAGTTGTTAAGAGTCTCTTACACTATTTCGCTTATCATTGATTATTTTCTTATCTCAGAACTGAGGTATACGCGACAAAGTGTAAGAGATTCGATAAATATAGAATTTTCTCCATGCTTCCAATGGAATGGAGCAAGTGATATTGTTTAAATAAATGCAAATGTCTTTCACAATAAATATCACTCTTAACGTATATTAACTGCGCTATCAATTCCATAAAATACTAACTTTTCACGATTTGGTAGAAAGAATTATACAAATAGAAATTGCTTAAACAAATAATCATTGTTTAAGCAATTGAAAACTATTTAAACAATACTTAGAAACTTATTACTTATCGAATAAATATAAATTATGTTGGAAAAATTCCAAAACAATACCGTATTTAAGAATAGTTTTACATAAAACTAGGTTATTTTTAATTTTTTGGGGCATGTTCCGGGCAAAATACAAGGAGGTTGGGAAGGGGGTGAAAATTAAAAGTTATTGTGTTAAGATTCTTTCTTAACTATTTTTAAAGAAGTGACTCATCTTTAATTTACAAAAAGTTAAAAATAAGTTCTTTTATCAATTTTTATCGAAAATCGAAAGTTGAATTTTCGGACCAGCCGCAGTCTTAAATACCAAATATTCATCTAAAAGCTTTTCAAGTATTTATATTCTTGTTTTAGTAACACTAGTTGCAGACTGTTTGTTATTAACTATAATATAGCATCGGGCTATATTTTATTAAAATTATTACACGAAACTTGTGATTTTTGTATGCGTAAAACTTTATACTCATGAATCCAAAATTTGAACAGTTGCCGTAAAACGGGGCTAAGCGGGACACACGAAATCTTAAATTACGTGAATTATATTGCATTTTCTGGTTGGAAAATGAATAGAGAACCTGTAGGATAAACTGGGGCACACGAAAGTTTTGAATATTAAAATGAAAATGAAAAAAATATTGAAATGTTGTTGCTTTCTTTGAATGAAACGCGGATGTCCCGCTTTACTTCACATGTCCCGCTTAGCCCCATGTTATAGTACTTTTTTTCCAAAAAATTTCTTTCCTGCTTTTTTTAAAACTTTTCTATATTGTTTTAGGTTTCCTTTCTTAAATGGTTCATACTAGATTTATTTTGCATGCATTTTTCTTAAGATACATTTAAACTGTCCTTGTTTTAATGAAATGAAAATTGCTATACATTTATTTTATCATTAAGATGTTCAAATTGATATCGCTAGACATTTTAAAACATGATAAATCGATTTAAAGTGAATTCTGTGAAATGAAACTGATATAAGAAAATATTTTCTACTAAGCGCTTATCCATACCATCCTGATTTCGAGAAAAATCAGGTTCTATATCATTTTTTTATATCAAATTGTTTTTTTGCCATAATGAAATCGCGTTATCCCTAAAATAAAATTTTAATTTTGCAAATAAGTACACTAACACAGATTGTCCACATATTTTTAAAAGACGTGAGTTCATAATTTTAATTTATATTTCGAAATTTTTGTGCAAATACCAAAAATATTATATTTTAAGAAAATATAAAAAGGGTTAGCTAAATTAAATTTTGGTTTGGGAGTTATGGGATTTTATACAACATTATTCAAAGTACCGAAGACTGATGTTAACCGAATGTTTATAAGAATGTAAAAATGATTGATAAAGATGCTAACTAAACTAAATTAGTTTGTAACAATTTGTTCATTTATATTGCACAATTATTACATTAATATGTAAAAAAGTTGCCCATCTGTTGTCCAAGATTATATTCTTTTTTGGTCGATCATTAGCTCTTTCAAACGGCTTTCTTCATCTATTTCTTCATTTTGTAAACCAAACATTAATTACATGGTATAATGAGTATCAAACAAGGAAAAATTGTGATAAAAGGTTTTTCATTTTATAATACCATTGTCGTTTTCTGGACGTTAAATCAAAATAATATTGACCATCCCAAAACGCTTTCTCTGCAATAAGTATAAGAAATGCAAGGACATCGAAAATTGTATATTCCTATAATAGTTATAATCTATTTTTAAAACTGAAATTCTAAAAACTCTCAACAAACATTTTTTTATACGATTAAAGTAATACTTTCAACTTGGGCGAACGGAAAAATTGTATCCTTGCCTTCGCAAACTCAGAAGTTATAATGCAAGTAATGAAAAACAGATGGTCTCTCTTAATATTTCCGACTATAGTATAATGTCATTTTTTACTTTTCTATTGTGGAAGAAAGTAATATACCTGGTAGCTGTCACAAAATAGAAAGTGTGCGGTGGAGAAATTGCGAGTGTTTTTTGACTTGGACCTTTTGTTCGAAACAGCCCGAAACTCTCGCATCGTGGGGTTTTCCAGTAGACCCATTAATCATAAAGAACATGTATACACAGGGTGCCACATAGCTGCATAAACACACATACGAGTTTACCCCAACTCGCTGTATCTGCGATTCGGGTTTTACGTTTAACCGAGGGGTTACTGCAAAAATTGTTTTTTTTTTTTATTTCTCCATTGATTTGACATATGGAATTATCAGGCAAATGAAATTTGACGCTGATTCCCTTTTTTATTATCCGATTCGATTTCGTTTACTTTTACGATGCTTTAGTTACTGTCCAATTTATTAATTTAAATATTCACAGAATATTTTGTTACTAGCAAAGAAGACGCGCTACGCATGTTTATTACACGTTCCTTATTTGATTACATATTATCAAATTGAAATATATGCTTTAATTTAAGGTCCTTTAAAATATAATTATTATTAATAAAGTAAACTATATAATAAAAAAGCTTCATCGGCTTGCCTACAATTTTAATGTATTTTAATTTTAGTCAGCTTTTAGAAATATGTAACTGTCATTGAAATATAGGGTTTTATCCCAACAGGAATTAGAAGCAAAGAAGAAAATACTGGAACTTGGATTGAATGAGTCCGGATTTACTGCGATCCGAGAATTGTTCCCGCGGCGGTATCGGGCTGAGAGTTAAGCTCCTCGGGTTCGAGAGGGAGTTGCTCATCCACCTGCAGCGTAGCAACAAAGGGACAGTGCGCGGTAATATTATATATTCCAATTGGAAATGGTTCACACGCCACTGCATGTTTACGTTTGGACGGTCTCGGTTTACCACTGAAGGCGACTGAAGCCATGCCCGAAACCGATGGTAAATAAATCTAAGTTCCAATGTAAATTAATGTAGAATTTTATATCGTAATAAAATGTTCTTAAAAGACATCGTGGAATCCATTTTTAAGATGTTTACAATTGAAAATTCTTTAACTTATTTAGTTTTGAATTTTTATCGTTTAAAATGATATAATTTCGAATAATTTTTTGAAATACAATTGAAAACTCTTCAATTTAAAAAATGTATAGATAACATTTTTTTAGTTTGCATGATTTTGAAGGACAAGGGTAATGCTTTTAATTCTAAATCTTCCAAATCAAACAAAATTTCAAATGAAAATCATAAAAATTACTGCTTTTTATTGTAAAACTTAAAACTTGCCTAATTTTTAATTGCACGTAGTTAAAATCAAACAATCCTTTTAATTTTAAAGATTTTCGATTTCTATCATTTTAGAGAGTGATAATTGAAAATTTTTCAATTTTAATTATATATAAATAAAAATTCCTAAAGTTGAATGATTTTGAAGATCAAAACTCAAGTTTTTGATCCTAAGTTTTCCAGTTTAAAGTAATTTCATAATTTTCTAAATTACATCTGTTTTAATTGTAAAACTTAACACAAATTTAAAGCGTCTATATTGAAAATCAAATCATCTAATTTTCAAGATTCATTTTTTAAAAGTATGTAATTTGGAATTTTCTTTTAAATAAATCAATTTTAAAGATTTGAAATTTAAAGTTTTTAAATTTGAACGACTTGCCATTCTTTAATTTTAAAGATGTATAAATATAAATTCTTAAATTTGATGATTTTGGAAATCAAAAGTCAAGTTTACAATTCTAAATCTTCCAAATTAAAGAAATTTCGATCGTCAATCATCAAAGTTACACATTTTTCATTGTAAAACTTGATACTGGCATAATTATTAATTGTAATTTAAAAAAATTAAAAGCTCTTCAATTTTAAAGATTTGTAATTTAATGTTCTACAATTTTGAAGAGTTACAATTGAAAACCATTGAATTTCAAAGATATAGAATTGCAATTAATTTACTTTTCAAGATTCATATTTTAGTGGTATGTGATTTTGAACGTTTTTTTGGAAGTGCTATTTTTCTAAGCTTTATAAACGACAATTTTTAAATTTTGATGTTTTCAATTTTGAATATATGCAATAGAAGACTTCAACATTTAATGTGTTTATATAGTAGAAAATTATGTAATTAGGAATACTTTTTTTGGAATAGTTCAATCTTGAATGTTATAAACTTAAGAGATTTCAAAATTTTTTATTTTTCTGTGAGAACAGACACAATGGCGATAAACGATCTCTAAATATTATCCGACTTATTTCTCCTTTTACGTGGTTCACTCTAACTCAAGAGGAATACAGAAATCAAGAAAAAAATCACTAGGTGCGTATATCATTAGCTAGACATCTAGTAGTTTTTCCATTCTGTTTTAGGCCCTGGGATTCAGATCACCCGGAATCTGTGTTATTTTTGTTTGGACCGTATGACCAAAAAATGTTCCTATATCAAATAACATTCGTTATTTATTGAACATTTTTAACAAAATCCTTGAATCCTTATCTAATAAAGATTTATTTTGAACCAAACAGTGTCATTTTGAAACACAAAATAGATATTCTACCAAAAAATAAGAATTTTTAACAAAATACAAAAATCTTCAACATCTTCAACACAGTAACATTTTTAAACAAAAAGGTGAAACTTCTAAAGAAACAGATGAATTTTCAAAGCAAAAGACGAATGTTCCACAAAATTGTTAATTTACAACATAAAATTTGTTAGTCATGAAAGCAAAAAATTTGGATCAAATTGTTGAATTTTGAAGCCAAACAGACGAATTTTCAAAAAAAAATGTTGAATTTTCAACCAATAAATATGACTGTTTAACAAAATGATCGAATTTTCACCCAAAAAAGATGAGTTCTTAAAAAAAAAATTTATAGTAGACTTTTCAACCGAAAAGGATGAACTTTCAATTAAAAATGGTTAGATTTCCTTATTGGGTTCTAGTGAACTGAAATATGGTTCTTGTTGCTATTTCAGTGGAATCAAACATGGTAGATTATTTTATATTATTTCTGTAAGTCAATAATTTCTCTCAAGGAGAATTTAAGAACAGCTGAAATTTACAGCAATAACGAGTTGAATTCTGGCCATATTCTGGCTCAAATTGTCCACAATCGTTGCCAGATCCGATACACTGGTTCAATAGAGCTAAACATCGATAACACGTTCTCGATCGCAACTTTCCTTTACGTTCTGCTTTCTGTCCGATGCAGACTTTAGAGGCTAGATATGATATCGTTCTGTAAATAATATATCTGAAGTCTGCAAAGTTTATAAACAAAAATACAATTTTTTTTTCTAAATTACTCAAA
>CAKNWU010228255.1:900-12034 GCA_932072015.1 Andricus quercustozae | reverse complement strand
GGAGATGTGTGTACGCAGATCTCGACGAAGCTACAGCAGAACGTGCGCGCAAATGGGGGTCCATCAAAGCTAGAGACAGATTCATGATAAACTTGTGGCGAGACATTTTTTCGTTTGATACATTAAAATTATAAAAATTATAATGTATATATTTATATATATGTATAAATAACAAATTTAATAATTTATTTATTCATTTAATCAACTAAAGTGCATGACATTTTCATTCTCATGTCAAGAAATCTCTAAGCTATCAACGTATACTTTTGAAATTCAAAAAATTTGAAACAATTGTCATTGTTTACAAGCAAAAAGTTATATAATTATCCTAAAATTGCTAAACAATGTTAAAACAACAATACACTTACCTTGAGCACTTTTACTCATAAACCGCACACATGGGTCTCTGAGACCCTTGACCAAGTTTGGATGATGACACTTTGAGCCTCTTGGATAAAATAACGCGCGCAACCACTTGAGTCGATCGGCAGAAACCTAAACTGAATTTACATGGGTGGGAGAAGTGCTTTTTCGAAAAATTGTGAGGGGAGCGACAAAAGTCACTTTCTCGCTGGGTCTGTCAGACCCAGTGTGCGGTTCTAGGGTTAAGGATTTTGAAATAAAATGTTGAAGTTTTTTAATAATTTTAAAAGGATTTAACATAACATCATGTTTTTTCTTTATTCTCCACAAAAATTTTTTTTTAGTTGGAAAAAATCATTTCCAGGGTATATTTCAAAATATTTCAAAGAAAAAAAAATTGTATCTATGAATAAGAATTGAACAGAAATTCAATCAACCATTAATATTTATTTGAATATACTTAAAATATGATGCAATTTATAATTTAAATTCAATTTTAAGAAGTGTTTAGTTAAAAAAAATTTAATTCTTCAACTCTTTAAGCTTAAAATTGCTTCCAATTATATAATTCATAGAATCAATTGATTCATTCTTCAATTTACAGTTTTGAAAACGATAACCTGGATTTATATTTTTTGAACTCAATCTGAATCTTTGAACTGTACAATTTATAAAAGTTAAACAAATGTTATTTTATGGTATGAATGCATTTAATTAAAATTTTGTTAATTAAAAATCTTAATAGCTTATATTTTATACGTTTAAATTATTGAGCATTTTCATAAATAAAATTTGTATTTCAATTTTAATAGTTACATAATTTAAGAGTTTTTAAATTTTATAGACCGCACAAAAGAGAAAGGGTAACTTAATATTATCAGTTTGTTTTTGAATTATATAAATATAATTTCCCTAAGATTCTTGGGAAAGTTCAAAATGATTTTTGAAGACTTTAGATGTATTGAAAAACAAAATAGAAAATTTTAAAGAATTTTGTTTCTACTCGGGTCCATTTAAAAGATATTTAGGGAAGAAGTTAAAAAATATTTTATAAATTTTCAGAAACATTTTCAAGTTTTAAAATATTTGTAATCGCTTCAAAACTTCTAAAATTCCTAATGATATTTTAAACTGACTCAAATTTTTCTTAAAATTTGGAAAAATCTTTCTAAATTAAAAAAATTGCCTTAAAAACTTCCAGATTTTTTTTCGAGATTTTTGGAAGCCTTTCGAAATCTGTTAAAATCTTTTCAAATATTATCTGAAAATTAATTTTTTTAAATAAAAACCATTTGAAATTTTGCTAACAATTTTAAGAATTTTTTTTATTCTCTTCACACTAGAAGTACCGGGCAGGGTTAATTGACCCCTTTCGATTTTTGAAGTGGTAAATCTCCGCAGCGGTTCCTTCTAGAGAGATGGCGTTTTTGTGACTTTTAATTATTTATAAATAGGAGTGTTTGACCATTTTTGCGGAAATATTGGAAGCGCACTTTAGAAAAAAATTGCCTTTTTATAGTCTGTTACCGGCAGGGGTCAATTGACCCCTATAGCGTTTTGGCAGGTATTCCATTCCTGTTTTCCACTTGTGCGCAGCAGGTCTGATTTATATCGCTTCTATAACGTGTGTGTGATATTTCTAATCCTGAGAACTATTACTGCTCTTCTATTTAACAGGAAATAGATGATATACTGCCTGCTGGAGTTTGCATTTATGGTCGGTTTTTCATCTACTCTGCTTCAAAACATTTTCTGAATGTCAGTTCTACCGGTGTATAACGTTCTACGTTTAAATTAAAGCGCTAGGAATAACCACATTTCGACTGTCCCGAAGAATAAGTCACTAACCAATTTTTCCGAAAACAGAGCGTATCAACTGTATTAGGCTTTGCTGGGGTGTCGTATCTCCATTTGAAAATACTCGGATCAGGAAGTACAGCGGCACCAAACGATTAAGCTTGCTGTTGCAGTAGCAGCAGAAGCGACGTCGGTAGGCCTGCGCGGGGGAGGCATTTTCACTTCTTTGTTGTACCTTTTCAGGACTCACTACTCTTCTTCACTTATATTAACGATGTAATATGAATATATTCTACTTCTATCATTAACTTTTGACAGTAGGAACTGTTTAAAATCATTCTTTGACACCCAACGCAGGTAGAAGTCAATTGACCCCTCGTGATAACCAAAGGTGGCAGAATCAGGAGAGAATATATTGTTCCTGAACATATTAAAAATTTACCTAACAGTTTTGATTTGAATTACTCACATTTTAATGTTAATAATAAATTAGATAGAGCTAAAGCTTCATATCATAAACAAATTTTAAATTGTGAAGTCAAAAATCTGATTAGGAATATTAACAATCAAGTTAGTTACACATTGTTTTTGAAACATCGTTTACTAAGATCTATACACGAAAATTCTATTTATAACTTTTTTGAATCACAGAATTATTGATAACCGTTTTGATTTTGTTTTCGATGTCATCGAGCCATTTGTTTCAGACCATGGACCTTTTCACGGTAGTAAAAGGTTAGCTGGGAGATAAGGCAGCCCAACATGTGGCAGATCTATTCTACAATTGCAGTTGGCACACCATGTGCAATTATGGCCGCCTTGATCACCTCTCTAGAATCTCCATTTTGGTCAAGTGATCAACCGTACAGGCGTGTAGGGTGGGAGTAACAATCTCCTGAGGTAGCCACCGTTTTGGGCCAAGTTGAGCCACAGTTGAGCCACCCTCAACGTCGAAAATGAGATGCATAGTTCATCAGTTTTTCCATTACTCGCGCGTGTAAACCTCTCTCTGGTTTCCATGCGAAGCTCTTCGAGTTTTCCGTGTAACCAGTGTGTCTCCCCATCTTTTTGGACTTTTGTGGATCGACAGTTACTTTTATGAGTAGATTAAATGGCCTCCGGGAAAATATTTGCTGTCATCTCCAGGGTGTCCAAGTCTCTAATTTACCTGGGCACTTCCGAGAATGCACTCTTCAATTCCGTGAAATACTGTTTCCAGTACGTTCTTTTTGGATTCCTGGCCCATGCTGGGCCAGCTGGTACGGTAGATTCTAAATCGAACTCTATCTGTGAGTGCTCTCAGAGAGTACGTTCGCCTGAAACTCTCCACTTCTTAACATTGTCTCTAAAACTACCGGTGCAGAGGGTGATATTGATGACTTCTTCCGTGAACGAGTTTTGAATATTTCAATAGGTCATTCCCTTTTGAGTTGATGTCCGTGCTACCCCACAAAGTATGGTGGGAGTATGCACCGCACCCCAAAAGAAGAGGAGACCACCTTGCAGTCCATAATCTTATTATAGTATCTCAAACTAACCAAGGTTCCTGAATTAGTGAGATACCTGTATGCCTAGCAGCCATACCCCATTGCAGAACCGCAGAGGTACCTTTACTGTGACGCAAGTTAATTTTAGTTATGGTCAGGCCGGGAGCAGTTATTTAGGTCTGCCCTCGATCATCCTCTCTCCCGACAGTCTCCTCCTGTCCCGAATCGGCAACCCTAATGTTGACATGTCCAAGGTGGTAGAAGGGCTTGTTGTTGAGGACACAGAAGCCCTCGCCTGGGGTTCAGGAATGTGCACATCTATATATTATTTAGGATCTCCCGTTGTTTCCTTTGCCTTAGGTTTGTCGTGACTGACGATTCGCCAAGACGATGTCTATAGTCAGGGGTTGAATCCCTCGAAGCGCCGAACGACCACAGACGGATCTTCTAGCTTACCAGGGACCCTAACCGGAGCCCTAATCATTCTTTGGAGCAATGCAAACCCATCCACTTTGAGGTCTGCACCTTCCTTGGGCCTTATCTCGGTCATTGTCTTTAGGAGCCAAACTTTAGCCACTAGGTCGGCTGTGACAAATATGAAGACCCCATCCCTGCAGAAGGAGGTTTTGAATTTTGCCCACTGATTTGGGGACATTCTTTAGAGCGCCATCCAGGTGGCCTTCCAAAAGAGCTCGAACTGTTCTGCAGTGAGCAGCGAGCACGAGTAGCTCGTGTCCGCCACCACCATCGTCAGAGGGTTAAGTACTCTTGGCAGCTATTAGTCCAGTTCCCAAGAACTCCCTGTTCGGTGACTGCTGGACTGGCTTGCGCCTCTTTATAGGCTTAGCCCTTCCCCCCGCCCCTGCTCTTCTAGCCTTCTGCGCTTGCCTCTTCAGTTTCCTTTTCAGATAACCGTCGATGCCTTCTTTTTTTAGGCGACTCATTGGACGCTCCCATCTCCATAGCCTTATTCAAAGGGACTGTCAATCCCTCAGCGTCCGAAAGAACGAGGGGCACAGCCGCCATCACAGTTATGCTAGCCGGAGAGACAAATTGAGCGTAAGGGGTTATCTTAGACCTACTCGCGCCCAACCCCTCTTCCCCCTACGCCACCTTTCTTCCTGCTTCCTCCTTCCTTCAAATTTTTGTTATTTTGTGTGTTCATTTTGATCCCACAAGCAGCTAGGGAAATAAAAGTTCCGCCCCTGCAGAGTCACGCGTGCAAGAGAAAAAAAGCCCATGTTAGCTAGGCTCTTTCACCCTTCTACCATAGAACAATCATACATGCCAGAAGAGCCCATTTATAGGTATCCTTTCATTTCACCCAGGAGAGCCCGTTTATAGGAATCCTTTCATACATATCCATACACATGCAGGCTGAGGTACATTTGACCCCCTGCCCTACATGCTTAAGCCTTCCCACCAACTATAAGGTGTTTAATCATGAAAGGTATCAAAATTATGATACTTTTTTGTGTGGGCATTCATGTCTGAAATTTTTATGTAATCATTTTAAATCTAAAAGTACGTAAATAACCTCTATAGGGTTTAAATGTTTTTTGGAATATTTTTTATTTAATTCGTATTTTTTGGTTCATGTTACTTAGTAGAAAATTCGTATTTTTTGGTTGAAAACTTATCTTTTTTAGATGAAAATTCAACTATTTGGTGTCGATTCAAATATTTTACTATTTAAATCATTTAAAAAGAAATTTGAAGGATTTTAATCAATCTAGGGTATTTTTACAAATTTAGCGGCATTTTCAAGAGCTTTAAAAAGTTTCAAGGGATTTCCAAAGATTTCAAAGGATTTGAAATATTCTAGGGTATTTAAAAAGATTCTACAGAATGAAGGAATTTAGGGTATTCTTAACAATTCTGAAGAATTTTCAAAAGCTTTAAAATGGTATAAGGATTTGGAAAGATTTCAGAAGATTATAAATATTGTACCGTATTTTAAAAGTTTCCAGTGAATTCTTAATAGATTTCAATAATCTGAGCATATTCCAAAGGATTTGCAATATTTCATGGCGAGGGCTAATTACTCGGATTTTTGGTGTACACTGGATTGCAAGACGTTATTGTAAAACTTGCAAAATATTTTATGGCATTGCAAAAGATTCCATTGACTATAGGGAATTCTTTATAGAGATTCATTGTATACAACAAAATTATATGATAATCGGCATTACATAAACCTTAGAATCCTTTGTGATGTTCAAAAACTTTTAAATCCATTTAAAAATGAATAAATTATTTGAAATCTGTTAAACATAATTCAAATTAAACTTATTCCAAAAAAAGTTCTCTAAAAAAACAATATAAATCCTTAGAAACCTTCGAAACCTTTGTGAAATTCCTTGAAATATCTTACAATCTCTTGAAATTCAATAAAATTTAATTTATTTTCCAAAGTTCTATAGAAATCCCTTAAAATATTTTACAATCTTACAAAATTCTTTTGAATCCCTTAACATTTTGTAGATCTCTTGAAATCCTGAAATGCCTTAAAATCCGTGAAAGTACCTCAAAATTTGTCCAAAACCTTTGTAATCCCTTAAAACCATCTTATATGTTCGTAGGTCTTTAAAATTCCCTACAATTTTTATGAAATCTGAGGAAATTGCTTATAACCCATAGAAATTCTCTGGAATTCAAATTTAATTAAGATTATTCATTAAAGTTCTCTAAAAAAAGACGTTTAAATCTGTGTATATTTTGGAAATACTCTAACCTTGCGAAATTGCATGAAATGCCTCCTTGGAAATATTTTTAAATCACTTGAGGACCCATGAGATTTTCTAAAATTATTCGAAATATTTGGAACCCTTTCATTGTTATGTGATTACAATAAGTGAAATTATAAAGACATGGCTCAATTGAATTTTAATAAGGTCAATAAATTTCCTGATATAAATTTTAAAAAATGAAAAAAAAGTTCTTGAAAATCGGTTAATATCTGCACTAACAAAGGAAACATTTACAAATCTTGTGAATATATAAATGGAACCTCTCAGTGTAACAAAAGTGAGATAACTCTTGAAGTTATTATCCGGTTTTCTTCCGCAACCGGCTCTAGTTCTCTAACAATGGGAAGGTCGCTCCAAGCAAGCATCCACATCCGAATGACAGGCATCCAGTGTCTCTCTTGGGTCTCAGTATTGTGGCAAAATTTGAGGGTGACGACCCTGACGCTCCCCAGAAAGTGCGAAAAAAGTTTGGGAAACGCTGCAATATGTCATATACGTGTCCAAATCGGCGTGAAGGAATAACTTCTGATACGGCACTGACTGATAGGTGGGAATTCCTTTTCAGGTGTTATGAGGGCACTCCACAGTTCCTTCAAGCTATTTATATTCTTTGAGTGTTCTGTCAGTGGACGCTAGACTTCGTAGCCTTCTCTCCTAAATGCCTCGACCTCCTCTGGTGTGGGCGGGTGGACGACAAAACTGTTAATTTTCTCTGACCCACCTCTCTCTCCGCTCTAGACCGCAGTTCGCGCAGTTCGCGCGCGAACTGTCGAACTTTGGCAGTGAAAGTCCTGCCAGATGTTATGTAGTGTATCACACACTGGATGCGGGATGCGTATTGCCTTGCCCTGACTATCTTTGTGCTAAGTTGCTGCGTTCGTCTTTTGATCTTATGATCAACCGTTGATTTTGTTTTACGGTTTACATCTGCCAAAACTCTCGCTGCATTATACGCACTACAATTGATAGTCCAGAGGTCGGATTCTTCGGAAAAATCTCCACGAATCTCGTCATCATGTTCAGCCAGATCTTTGGGCTTAAAAGAAACCTGAATGTTGATGTTTCTCCGGGTCCTGAAGCATCTTTCTGCGTCTTTTGGATGCCTACTCGCGGTTGGTCTCAGCGTCGCCTCACTTTCTCTGTTGCCAACTTGTTCTGGATGCGGGTGAGCAGGCGCTCCGCTTATATAACCCCTTTTCTGGAGTTCCTCGGCACGGTTTCGCACGGCTCCCATTGTCGGGAGGACTGCGCGTTCGATTATTTTGAACCGCACTTACGACAACCATGTTTGGTGTTATCCTTGCTATTCCCACGAGAAGCTAGGGAAAAGGGTTCGTTCATCCTTGTAGAGCCCCGCATGCAAGCATAAGGTTGCATACTCTGAGAGGGAGACACCTCACCCAGGTTCCATTCAGCTTTCGGCGCGGTTTTCACGCCTCCGCTTAGGGTTATTCCTTCGGGACTATCCCTGGACAATAGTCCGCGACTGACTGATCATATTCAGCAGAAACTCTTGGTACAGGGACCCTGTATCCCCAACCCGACGACGCGTCCGGTGGCTTTGTCATAGGCCCTTCGGTTCGGATTCCTAAGGAATCGAAATGGAATATATAGTTAAAAGTTTGTCATCAGGACAACCGCAGGATTTCGCTGGGAGCAGGTGCTAATCTGAAAAATTGCACCCGCTCCCAGCGAAATCGTGGTAAAATTTCAGCTGTAACCACGTTTCACGACCGTGAGATAGGTGGTGACAGTCTGCGACGAATTCAGTCCGATTATTGGGCAAAAGTCTCGTGCACCCTGAGGACACGGAGCGATCCAAGGACGACCGCCTTCTGCATTTTCCCCGCAAGTATTTCAGCATTTCCTTGACACGCAGGGATTCATTTCAGGCTATTAACCAGTGAAACCTTGGCACCTCCAAGATCGCCGATGATCAAGAAGATAAGCTTAACTGAATATTCCGGGAATAGCCGTCGCATCTCCCTTATAAGTTCTTTATACCTCTCTTTCTTTTCATTCTCCTTGGCTATGATGTTTTTGTCAGCTAGTGCCGAAAATTCGATAACGAACATGGTTCGTTTCTCGAATTCAAGAAGAACTAGGTCAGGCCTCCAGTGCGCAACAGAAACAATTGTCGAGAATATGAAGTTCCAGTATATTCGACACCTCTCATTCTCGACAATTGACTCTATTTCCCTAGGAGCGTTTAGCGGAGCGGTATTTGGGCTGATGCCGTAAAAATGACAGAGATCGTAATAAAGCACTCTTAGCGCCGCATTGTGCCTTTGGATGTAGGTCGTTCCCGCATGAGTTAAACAACCAGAAAGTATGTGTCCTAGATGCTCCGGGTGTGCATGTCATGCTCTGCAGCTATCATCGGGAATGTCTTGGCTCAAAATGTGGCGACGGTATGCTAGAGTAAATATGATACCGTATTGGCAGGCCAAAATGAAACCCTCCGTGCCCGACTTCAATCCGGATGATTTAAGGAAAGCAAACGTTAGCACATACGACATCGACAGATCCTCCACATTTCCGTGGAAGATGCTGTGCATCTTCTTCTCGATGGGCTGTTCGCGGAAGTTTTTTTCCTGTGCTTTCTTAATCCGGGCCTTCAGAAGTGAGTACTCGAGATGGAGAAGATTGGATACACTTTGCTCATCCCTGATATTGAAGTCAAGGCCGAGTGTTTCAGCAGGCTCCTCCGCTGCTTTGTAGATGAACGCCCCTTTGCCCACTTTTTCATGTTTCCTGACCATTTTAAGAAGAAGGTCTTGTCCATGTGCGACTATATGTGCTGTATCCAAAATAATCCTTTTGTGAAGATATTCAAGATTTAGTATTCCACGACCACCTTGACGGCGTGGGATGTAAAGTCGCAGAACAGAAGATTTAAGGTCCATGCTTTTGTTTATGTGCATAACCTTTCGGGACCCGATATCGAGGGATCTGAGCTCGTCCTTCGTCCATGGCACCACTCCAAATGAATAGAGTACTACCGGGACGGCAAGCATGTTCGTTGCAGATACTTTGTTCCTCGCCGACAGCTCGGAAGACCAAATCCGTCGCATTAGACGTTTGTATCTGCATCGGAGAGTATCCTTTACAGATGTCACGTCCTGAATGCGGCTCTGTGGCACGCCCAGGTATGTATAGGTCTCTCCAGCGCCAAGGTGTCGTATAGCGCTTCTGTCGACGAGTGTACTCTTTGACAATGTCTAGAGCTAGATGTAGTTTCTCCTGATTTTTACCATAGATCTTAAGATCATCCATGTAAAATACATGAGTGACTTTATGCTTTAGATTTCCAAGTTTGCCGCAGAGGTAGCCTTCGGAATGGCGAAGTGCGAGAGATAGTGACAATAATGTGAGGCGAAAGCCGAGAGGGCTCATGGTGTCGACCTGAAACACACCTCTCTGAAAGGTGACATTGTTAATGATCACACGATGTTTTACGGATGAGATAGTAAATCCGGTTTTCCAAAGCGGCATTAATCTCTCTATGCACCTCACGATGTGTGGACGAACCTTTAAGCTTTCCAAAAGACAGATGATAAGTCTATGGGAGGTTGGATCAAAAGCTTTCCGGTAATCAATCCAGGCCATCGATAGGTAACGCTGATAGAATGCTGCGTCTTTACAGACACATCAATCGATGAGCAGGTTCTCCAGACAACCTGCTACGCCGTTCTTTGAGCCACGTTGTTTGCACATCTCTCGCCACACAGATAAGTTGCCCGTCTTTGGCAGGAGCACTGTGCGCTCTTCTACAAAACACTCCGGAATAGGCTCTTTCGACTTTAGATATGAGATGAAAATGCGGGCCAGATACTGGTTGGTTGAAGGAAACTTCTTCCACCAGAATGTTTTGATACCATCTGGTCCCGGAGTGGAATAGTTCTTCCTGCCTCTTAATACGTTTTTCACTTCCCCGGTAATGAATGGTGGGCATTCGTTCTAAGGTGTTATGAGGGCACTACACAGCTCCTTAAAGCTATTTATATTCTTCGAGTGTTCTTTCAATGGATGCTGGACTTCGTAGACTTCTGGCGAAAATGTCTCGACCTCCTCTGGTGTGGGCGGGTGGTCGACAGTAACTGGAAGGTCTTGGAAGTGTCGAGATGAGTCAGACAAAAACGGTTGATTTTCTCTGAGCCGCCTCTCTTTCCTTGCTAGACTTCTGCTAGCGTTATATAGTACTCGTATTCTGTCGAACCTTGGCAGTGAAATTCCTGCCAGATGTTATGTAGTGAATCACACACAGAATGCGGGACGCGTACTGTCTGGCCCAGCCTACCTTTGTGCTGAGTTGCTGCATTCGTATTTTGGTCTCCGGGAACTGAAGCGTCGCTCTTCCTCTATCGGATGTCGGCTAGCGGTTGGTTTCAGTGTCGTCTCTCTTTCTCTGTTGCCGGCTTCTTCTGGCTCTCGTTACCTTGAAGTGGACGGATCGACTCAGGGACGACCTGCTGGAGTGCTATGATACCAGTATGACCCCTGAGCGAAAAGGTTACATGGCACGACTGCATACTCTGTGGTACGTGAAACACCCAGAGCTCTCGCATTTTTCGCATCAACGTCTGCGAAACCGTGCCGAGGAACCCTCAAAAAGGGGTTATATAAGCGGAGCGCCTACTCAACCGCAGCCAGAAGAAGCCGCCAACAGAGAAAGAGAGGCGAGACTTACACCAACCGCGAGCAGACATCCAATAAAGGAAGAGCGACGCTTCACGA
>CAKNWU010228105.1:0-17947 GCA_932072015.1 Andricus quercustozae | reverse complement strand
GCAAACTTCAAGTGGAATAAAACTGTTGACTTGTTTATACTACAGCTTTGTCAAAATTTGATAGAATTACACAAAGTCTAGTGAAAATTGATTGTTTTGTTGAGTGGAGACCAAACTGTCACAGGATAGAGTCGGTAACATAGTAAGAAGAAGCGGGGGTTAGGTTTCTACTAAGCCAGTATGAATTTTAAAAACTTTTCTATGTATTGTACTTTTATCGAAATTATGGTGGTTTAGAATTCCACCTTAAAGTCAAAGAGAGTAAATCTTGTTTGTGAACACTAATCAATTAAGTAAAGAATATTCTAACTGCTTAGAGGATCACTTCACAATTTCTATACACTAGCCAGAATTTAATGCAAGGTGAGCTGATTCAGAGTTTGGTGCGGGACGTGTAGCCGCCAAGAGGCTTAGGCACCAGACATTCAGTGGCATGTAGTGCAAAAACAGCTAGACTATTTACATCAGAATTTTCTCCAAGGTTATACCCAAGATTTAAATAGTCCAAAATACTAAGATACAGAAAAAAGAATTCTCTACACCGTATAGTATTTTGGCATCAGGACGATGAAAGAATATTTGACGTGTCTAGCTCATAATATCGCTTTCACCTAATTTTGTAAAATTTCGCGTACTTTAATAAATACCTAATACAGAGTATATCACGGAACTATATATAAAGGAACACATATAAAACCTGTAGAAGGCAGGTTGTTTAAAAAGAATTTTAAACAATATTCATAGATGGCCTAGCGTCTTTTAAGTTCTTACAAAAATAACGTGGACAAAATTAATTTTTTTTTCATTAAAAATGTTAACCAACAAGTTATTCACTTTCTAATTTCAACTTTTAATATGATGTTTTTGAAAGCTGCTACATTTAAAACAAATCTCAGTACATATTTGAAATTTGACAGCTCTATGACTATAAATGGATTAAGTGAGTAAAAAAGATTATTTATATACGTAGATCCATAATCATGACTATAATAGGTTCACGGAGAAAAGGTCTAGTTGGGCAAACTAAAGTCGGGTCCAGAGGTATAGGCCCCTCACTTTTTTTGCTTGCAACTCGCACAAAAAATTCTCTGAAATATCTAATAAAAAGCATCTGAAAGCTCAAAGTCTTGCGAATGGAGCGATATGTTCACTTTTGTCCTAAAATTTTTTTTGCAATAGTCAGAGGGCAAAACGCCCCAAAAAACAGGGGTTTTCGGCCTCCTTTTTCAAGGGTTGACTTTGACCTGTTCCCAGAAGGAGGACGAATAGGAAAAATCTGAAAGAATTCACAGATATTCTTTGAACATTTCTGAATACAATGCATTTTTCCAAATGCAAAATATGCAATAGTTTACTTTATACGGTGGTTTATTTACAAAAACTTTATCTTGCGAACGAATGATGATAGGAAGCCGTTTACTGGCTCCCAATGTGGAGTTTTGTCATCCGATTTCAGTGTAATAATTAAATTGATGATAAAATAATTCTTACTCAAGAGATATAATTTTGAATATTTCTGACTTTAAGCAGTCTGGGCGCGTGACCAACACAGCGGGACAAGTGGCAGCAAAAAAAGTACCCTTTCGATGACAATAGTAATTCCAGAAGCAAGACATCTTCAAGACATTGAAACGGCCCTGCTTCGTTCAACCACATCTTTTTCGGCCATTTGGAATTACTATTGTCATCGAAAGGGTACTTTTTTGCTGCCACTTGTACCGCTGTGTGGGTCACGCGCCCACACTGATTAAAGTCAGAAATATTCAAAATTATATCTCTTGAGTAAGAATTATTTTATCATCAATTTAATTATTACACTGAAATCGGATGACAAAATTCCACATTTGGAGCCAGTAAACGGCTATATTTCAAGGAACGAAAACTTTGTTTTTCTTCAGTGTCTCCGCCATGTTGTTTTGAAGATAATGTATCAGGTCGTGCGATTTCTTCGTAAAATATAAAATCATACCTTTGGCCAGTGTTTAATGAACGAACTTCACTGTTATTGTGATGTGTATATTTTCAAACCTATCCCAGTCATTTCATCAGGATTAATGCAGGAAGGAAGTCTGTACCAACTCATTATGCTGAAGAGGATTCTAAAACAGCTAGGCTGTTGGAACATTTGTACACCCACAGCATCTAGAGGTTTGATGTAGAAAAAGACTTCGTAAAACATAAACGGCCCGTGGTCTGGGGCAACGCAGGAAATATTTTAAACGATATATTGGGTAGACGAAATTTAGTTGGTAATTATGGTGGAGAGGGATTCTTTTAAATCTTCATGTCGGTGATTCCAGAAAATTATGTTACTGAATATCTAGGACATTCGGATCAAGAAGGGCAATCTGAAAAAAAGAAAAGTTGAAAAATGGACGAGTAAGTATAAGCTGATCGTGTTGGCCATCGTGCCTCGAGTCGAAGAGACGTATGCTAATTTGAAAGTATTATTTGATCTTACAAAGATCAATGATATTTCAATGAAATTTATCTCTGATTTCAAGCTCTTACTTCACGTTAGTGGACTGCAAACGGCCAGATCTACATTTCCTTGTCCTTATTGTTTTATAACATTAAAAGATTTACGAGATCGGAAGAAACTAGGTAATTACTGAATCAGCAATAAATTATGAAGGGGATACAATGCTTGATGAATGTTTAAAGAGCAAAACGTACGGTGACCATGCGTAATGATTAGATACAATTTAAATCCCTTGGAGGTGAGAAAAAATTTACTGCGCAGAGTAGGAGTACCATAAATGCGCCTTTGGTCAATGATAGTGACAATGTGAAAGTAATTACAAAATGTTCAATCCCAGAGCTTCACCTACTGCAAGGATTCGTCAATCCATTTTTCTGAAATGCTCTTGTGCCGCTTCTAGGCAGAGAAAAAGCTCTCCTATGGCCTCAGAGTCTTAATTTGGTTTTAAAAAACTATCGCAGTGACAAGCTTGAAGAAAACGCTCGCAGGAAATTACTTGAAGAATCAGATACATTATTTGGTCGTAACATCTGTCAGGACATCGGCAGACCGTTGCCACTTTTGCCATTCGTCGCAGCTTTTAAAGCCATGCACGAAATTTTTAATTCCTGTTTCGTTGTGAATTCATCACGAGTTCATAAAGTTTTGAGAGAGACGAAAAATAAAAAATATGCACAATCCCGATTATCCAGTCCAGTTAAAAGCAGCTGTCGTCGAGTTTTCTTCTAAACTCATTCAGTTTATATGTAGTCTACACATTAATTTTTAAATGTAATCATCTATTGCATACTGTGTAATGTATTTATTGAGAAACTGAATAAACTTACAGCAATCAAGCATTATAAATGTGTATGACTTAACAGGAATTTGCTTTCCCTACCTTCACCCCCCGATTATTATAGATTCATTATATACTTTCTCTTCATGTAACATTGTATATAAAATATTAAAAATGCTGAAATTGATGCAACACGCATGGTTTGCCTTCACGTACTTACGTAATACAACATGGAAACATTAAAATTAAAAAATTAGCCGATTCTCGTACAGATGAACCGACCAAACATATGCTGTTTTTTGGATACATGCTCCACCATTCTACTTTTGTAGTTTTCGGCGGCATCTTACCTCAAATTTTACGCACGTATAGCACAATTTACTATTCTAGTATGAATGACCTTCCCGATAAGAAGTGCAATAGATTAAAATGACTTCAAATATGGTCAAATTCGGAACTTTTTGAATCCAAATGAAAATTGTTTTTTGCCGCTAACGTTTTAATTCATATGAACCTCAACCATTTGCATCTCATTTCAATCCTGTTCAATCCCAAGATGATTTCCGTCAATAAATGAATACATTTTAATTCTTTTGAAGAGAATAGAAACTGAACATAAGTTAATCCTGTTTAATTCCTCGGACTAACAAATTATCAACAATATGAAATCAAACGAATGTCGTTTTTTGCAATATTTGAAATCATTATAATCCAGGTCGATGCACCTTTTCTTACCGGGTTAGTATACCTCGGCAAGTTATTTGTTTAAACGTCATTATTGTTCAATTATACGGGCTTTTAGATGCTTCCTAAAACACGTACGAGGGGCGTATTTATTTCAGATCACAGGATGAATATACCGAAATTACAGTCAAAGTGCTTTGTTCCGCGTCAAAGTTTTCTCCAATAAAATACAAACAATTCCTAGCTTCGAATTACGCGGAACTGTTTTAATCCCAAAGTTGCGTAACAAAGTAGATCCCGCGTGAGATAGACCTATTGGTCAGATCAGCTACTGAACTGACTTAAAGATCGGTTTAGGTAGGCTCGTAGAGAGGAAACCCGAGCCCGGGGGTGGGAATGACGGGCCCCTATATGTAATTTTGAAAATTTAGAATTCTGGCTGATGCAATTTCCGGGCCCGGGGAGAATCTCCCCATTATCTCCACCCACCCCCTCTTGTCAGGCCTGGTTTTGGACTAAAATAACAAGATACATAAAAATATAACCGAGACTTTTATATTAAACCACGTTTCGCAAATAAATGAGATAAGGAGCATCAAGTTTTGGCAAAACAGTCAAACTAAAAGCAACCCAGCTGATGGTTTATCTCGAGGGGTAACTCCAAATCAAATAACCAATTTAAAACTTTGGCATTCGATCCCATATTTCTTATACAGGGTGTTTTTTTTTTAACTTAAGACATCGAAATATCTCAAGAATACGCATCCTATGAAAAAATATCCGCAATAAAACTTTTTATTTTCGAGGGGGAAAAGCGACTTTGAACAAATTTACCCCGCCCCACCCCCTCAGGAGGTAGGGAGGGGGTTAACTTTGTAATTTCAAATGGGACCCCAATTTTTATCACAAATTCAGATTCTCCTTCATGAAATACATAAGTTTTATTCGAAAATTTATTTTCGATTCGCGACCCCCCCCCCATGTCTTCTGGGGGGGTGGGATGGGGTAAATTTTGTTCAAAGTCGCTTTTCCCCCTCGAAAATAAACAGTTTTCATTACCGATATTTTTTCATAGGATGCGTATGGTTTCAAGATATTTCGATGTCTCAAGTTAAAAAAAGACCCTGTATAAACACAATGCAGAATAGCCAGTTCCAAAAAAGGCAAGCATTGAGTTAACAGATGTAAAAACGCATTTCATGCGCAAAAAGGGAACAAAGAACAATACCCATAAATAATCAAATAATTAATCAAGTAACCATTTTTTCGTGGTAAATTCGAGCAACAACGTATTGTACATGATTTGCACGAAACTGTAAGCTCAAAACCAATAAAGCCAATGGACCTTTAAATACAAAAAAAAGACGAGAAACATTACTAGCTCTTTTTCCATTATATCAAAGCACGTCTTTTTAACCCTTAATTAATTTGTTGAAAGATAACAAGCCAATTACCGAAGGAAAGTCATCTGTCTTGAATCCGTTCTTAGACGGAGCTGAAATCACATATATTTGTGAAGCTACTTTGTAATCCAAGAGTCAGAAGCATTGAGCGAATCAATTTATAATATTGGTATTCCGTAACATATCATTCTGGTCCACTTTCTAATTGGTTGAAATTTTACTAGAATGGCCAATCGAGACTTAATACATTTTAAGGAAGGAAGACTATCCAATAGGTAAGGCATTCAACAACTTCAGCAAAATTCGTGGAGCCGCTTGCACTGCTCCAAAAGCAAACAAGAACTTCACCATTAGCCTGGAAAGTAGACAGAATCATCGACTTTTAACCTAAAATGGATGGAACTTCTTGCATAGTCTCCGTCTAAACTGTCAACAGCATTATTCGTATCACATTATTCAATGATATTCAAAGTTTCAATTTACTAATTTTTGAAATTTAACCTCTTAACCCTGGGTAATATGCTACGTATCCGCAATTTGAATTCAAATTTTTGGTATTGTTTATCGATGCAGATTCACAACACTAGTTACATCTGTAATATTGCAAAACTGTATTACGGACACTGTATTCTACATACCTTCTTCTAAGTTAATATGGAAAATACATATACAGTTTAAACTAAACCATGCTGTGTCGTTATTCTCAATTTATCAGTCATACAGCCATTCAATTTGTTCAATTTTTACCAAATACTTTTTGATTTATAAATCTCTTTCTTGTAAATAAAATTAAACGGCTTGACGCCTAAAAATCCCGATCACTAAACTGCTGCTCCCCTAAACGACCTGATGGCTAAATGGCCTGGTAGATAAACGTCCCGCATCTAAATGTTCACTGTCCAGCCCGTAAAAGGCAGCGGCCAAACAGTCGCGCCTATTATCCGTCCAAAAAGTTTAGGCAGCTCGATTTTTGTGCAGATTTTCATGAAAATCTCAGCAAAAAAAAAAAAATAAAAATATGAGACAACATGCATGTTGCAGGTGAAGGTTTTGCCAATACTTATAGCGAGTTTCAACATTTTCATATGATTAGCGATTATTTCCGGGTGAGTGAAACGTGAAAAAGCATAAAAATCCTATGATCATTTCAGAATACTCAACTTTGAATGGCTGTAAGTCACTAAAAAAAATTATGAAAAATCTGCAAAAAATATATGGGGTTTGTTGATCCATTCTGTGCCCAGTGCTGATATTCAGAGTCAAAAATAATTATTCCTTAATAAGTTATTGACAAAACAGTGGGGAGATGTTTACTCAGGAACTAAGGAACGTACAGAGATTATTTTTGAAGCAAATTACACATTTTTGGCTTCTGACAATGTTGTAGGTATTATTAATGAGCAAAAAGTTGCACCACAATGTTTAAAAAATTATTTTCTTCCTGGAAAAATACAAAAGGCTTAACGATAATCGAGGCTACCGCACACTCAGTGTGGGACCTTTCAGGCGCTACTGCTACGCGTGCACCACAGCCTCTAAGACCTGATGCAAAAAAAAGGGATACGGTTGCCTCGATTATCGTTAAGCCTTTTGTAGTTTTCCAAGAAGAAAATAATTTTTTAAACATTGAAGTGCAAGTTTTTGCTCATTGATAATACGCATACCATTGTCAGAAGCCAAAAATGTGTAATTTACTTCAAGAAACATCTCTGTATGTTCCTTAGTTCCGGAGTAAACATCTCCCCACTCTTTTGTCAATAACTTATTAACGAATAATTATTTCTGACTCTGAATATCACCACTGGGCACAAAAAGGATCAACGAAACCCATATATTTTTGGCAGATTTTTCACAATTTTTTTCAGTGACCTACAGCCATTCAAAGTTGAGTATTCTGAAATGATCATAGGATTATTATGCTTTTTCACGTTTCACTCGCCCGGAAATAATCGCTAATCATCTGAAAATTTTTAAACTCGCTATAAGTATTGGCAAAACCTTCACCTGCAACATGCATGTTGTCTCATATTTTTATTTTTTTTTTTTTGCTGAGATTTTCATGAAAATCTGCACAAAAATCGAGCTGCCTAAACTTTTTGGACGGATAGTAGATGCTGGCGCCTAAACGTCATGCACCGAGACAAGCCTTCTCACGCCAGGGCACCTCATGGCAGGACCCACCCAGATATCACCTCCCACAAAAACTAATCGTTGCCGGTCATGTCTTCCTACTCGCTCGTGGCTGCCCTCGGCATACCATCTGAAGAGTAAAAGAAGTGGCGTATAAATGCTCGCAAATAACCAGATGAAAAAGTTATATATAGTGGACAAAACTATGATATTTTTCATTTGTTTTATACAGAAAAAATTATAAAACAAATGAAAAATATCATTGTCTTGTTCACTATATATAAACTATACACAACTGTTTGACGTGGGTAGATGGAGCCAGCGAATTCAGTTTGACGTACATTTCTTTTTCTATACAAATTTCTTCTGTATTTCCTTACACTGTACACACCTGTTCACTGTAAGTCATAGGCGGAGCGAGCGGTTTACCTCAATAGATGGAGCGAGCGGTTTACCTCAATAGATGGAGCGAGCGGTTCACCATAATAGATGGTTCGTGCGTCATTAAGTAAAATTTCAAAATCCTCTTATAATAGACAAACTAGGTCATCCCTACTGAAAAAAAACTTCCCTGGACATAACCTCCCACCCGGGCTACCAAAGACGTCTCCGAGCACTTCCTAATAGGCTGTGACTCTTCAGACTCTTCAAAAAACACTTCGCGAAGATTAGAAATACATCGTGAAATGGAAAGAAAGGTTACTGAAAAGGGGGTGGGCGTTTTTTCTTATTCAAATAGTGACCTACGTCCAACATCAGTCATTTAAGAAGCCTTGGATTTCCTTTTCTAACACTTCTGCTTTGTACAAAGGGGGCTTCTACAAAAGGGGTAAAAGTGTATTTCGGTAGTGATTCCTGAAACTTACAACGTGTGGGGAGTCTCTGCCGAAGATGCCACTTAGCTATTAAGTCATTTTTAGCTTTGGGGAGTGATACCCGTAACTGCCACGCTGTGGGAAATCCTTTCTGACTTTTCCAGTTAGCTACTTATGTAAGTATTTTTTGGCTTTGGAGAGTAATTTCTAAAACTGCCTCACTGTTTAGTCTTACCTAATGATACCAAGAAGCTGCTTACTATTTTTTGTCTTTGAGAAGTGATTTCCAAAATTCCAACCTGCGAGAATACCTGGACCATGTTGCCAGTTAGCTTAGTTTTTTTTTGCTTTGGGGGTTGATGTCCTGGAAGGCCTGAAGCCGATATGTTTTATTCTATACTTTAATAAGTCATGTTCAACTTAGCACGTACCCGAGTAATTTTGTCTTGCCTGGGGATTGATGCCCGGAGACTTCTTTGACAGTCTCGAGCGGGTAGGAAGACATGACCCGCAGCGACTATAGCTTTTGTCGGAGGGGATACGCGGTGGTATCATGGCATGGGAATCCATGCCCTGTGAAGGCTTACCAGATGTTGGCTTATGGTATCCACCCCCCCATTCCTATCGACCTCATCATCATCTGAGCTCACTGAATACCTCTGTATATAGAATTTCAGGTGACTAATCATATGCAGAGATGTGAGCATGACATTTTCTTGAGGACATGCCTTTGAGGGCGCATCCTTGAAGCAACTGTCATCATAAAAATATCAGGATCCCAAGAGAATGTCGGTTACCCTTTGTTTCTGATTGGCTACGCAAATTCTTTAGTTTATAAATCTCTAAAGAGTAACCGGGAAAGGCATTCATTTAAGAGTCAGTAAGTCTCAAAGATTCATATTTGAAGTAAACAAGATAATTTATTGATTCATTTAATAGATTAGTGAAATGTTGAGTTTAAGGATATCATAATATTGACATTATTAGAAATCGTGAATTAGCGACTTTGTTATATTTTAGCATACAATCATATTATTAGCTCGAGTGGAATTTGATTGAGGACTTCTTGGCAGCCTGCCTATACCGTGAAATTATAAATATAACCGTCCTTGGAGACAATTTCGGATTAAAAATATATATCGGTATAAATCCATTTTCTTCCGAAATATGCATCCGTTTCATTTCAAGTCAATCCTAATTCGAACAAGCGATTCCTATCCGACTGAATCCGACCTGATAAAAAGTTTTCGGCTTAGTGTTGTATTCATTGAGATTCAAAAAATTGACAAGATCAGCCTCGCATTCATTCGGATTTGACGCAAGGATTGAAAAAGGCTAAAGTTTATTTCTGGTTGGTGCTGGATTCGTTCAGGAATTCCAGTGGATTGGGTATATGGATTGAAAAGAATCGAAAAGTGATTTCAAATTCATTCGGATTGAACACACGGAATAATATTAGTTCAAAGGTGGGTTTGGATTTGTTTTGATTCGCATTGATGTTGGTGTTGACGCACGGAGTGAAAAGAATTGAGATGTCTGTCCGGATGAGCCTTGTATTTATTTAGATTAAACTCACCTATTGAATAGTATTAAAATGTTAGCATATATGGGTACAAGCTTTGATGATAATTACGTATAGAAGAGCAGAAGGAAGGAAGTGTTAATGTAGATCAAAAATATCAAAAGACACAGTGCCTCGAATGACAAACATTTTTAACGATGTAGAAAGTGAATAGTACTTATTCTTTTTTCTTCTTCATTGAGTCATAATTATTCAAACCAAATTAAAAGTAAAATCTTACTAAATGTTATCGTTGTGGATATGTCTATAATACAATTTAAATAAATAATTTTCTAGTATGGAAATTCGTAAATTTACAAAAAAAAATTTAATATTTGGTGAAGAGGATGTACTACAGAGGAAAGATGAGATGACGGGTACGCGTGGATCGAAAGGGTCATGTAAGCTAAGGCGGAGTACGCGTGCATGTTCTGGGTGGAGCAGGAGTGATCCACAGGGCCAGGAGTCACTGAGTGACACATGCACGATTGCCACGCTTCGTGGTCACGCTCAAAGCTCACGCGGAATACAGAGTGAGTGCAAAACACAAAGGGTCACGCTTCAATTCCTCCTCTAAACGGCGAGACTAGTCGTCACCGTTCGTATACTCTACTACTCTGTTGCATGATCAAGGTGTATCCATCGATTCTGTTCTCGAAAATTATTCATTTCAATCACAATGTATAATCAATCTATCCAATGTTGAAATTAGCTGACATCTGTATGAAACAACGTAAAATGCTTATGAAATTGGAAAAGGCCAAAATTGATGATATCCACAAAAATCCTAAAATTTGAACCCGCTCCCCCTCCGTAAATATTTATCCAAATGATAAGATTGTTAAATTCTCATCATAATGAGAAGGTAGTGTTTTTATGTGCAAACAGACTATCGCGGTTTTCTTTAAATCTCCACGTTTAGATACCCTATGAATCCGAAAAACCCGGTTTTACAATGGTGTCTGTCGTTGTTGTCGTTGTTTTCGTCGTTGTTGTTGTCGTCTTTATACCGGATAACATTTGAAAGACCAATCGGATTAGGTTACAATTTTTTCACTCAAAAAATATCTAAAAATTTGTTATTGGTCACTGTTTTATAGCACACGTAGTTTTTGTTTTATTCTTAAAAAAACAACAATAGAAATAAAAAAATTCAATTTTTCGACAAACGACACAAGCTGAAAAAAAATAATGAGACAAAAGCTGTTCATCCAAAGAAGAGCTACACATTTTTTGTCAATAATTTTTTTATAGGACGCGTAGTTTTTGTTTTAATGGTAAAAAATAACATTAAAAATAAAAAAATTTAATTTTTTGAAGAACGGCACAAGGTACGAAAGAAAACTATTAGGCAAAAGTTGTTCACTCAAAAAGGATCTGAAAATTGTTTCTTAATAATTTTTATATAGGACGAGTATATTTTCTTTTAATCGTCAAAAATAAGATTAAAAATAAACGAATTAATTTTTTGGAAAAACGACCCAGGAGATGAAAAGAATGAAAAGACAAAAGTTGTGCAAACAAAAAATATGTACAAAACAATTAAGATTTTTAACAATGTTTAACAATTAAAATAATTTTCAAACTATAAGTATTCTGAGTTTACTGCGGAAAAAATATACTCTAACTTGTATAAAAAGTACTTACTTGACGGGTGTATACATGACAGTCGAATCTTGAAAGTAAAGAAATATGTGAGGTTTTTTGTCTTTTAGAAGCATCAAATCTGTTCACATTTTTTAATATTTGATCACATTTATGGATTTTAAGTTTTTAATATGATTATTTCATTGAATCTACTAAAATCTTATTTTATTATGACTGCTAAATTGACGTGGTGCAGTGGTGCGGAGAACTTTCGCATAATTTTCAAAGAATTAATTACCGGAAGTATCCTTTAAAATTTGGTGTAGGTCGATTGCATGATTGCACTGTGAATTTGCAAAGTGATTGCAGTGATTGCAAGTTGAAAATAGAGTGATTGCAATTAACTTTGTACACCGATTGCAGAAGTTGCATACCCCTCGCTATTTCTCCTCGTCCAAAATTTGTACTGTTTTTTAACGTCCCTTTCCTTTTTCTTACGTTTATTATCCGACTAAACTTTTGTCTAATTTTGATCTTTTCTGTTCTATTCTTAGATTTCTTTGTAATTCTAGTATTCTTGGCTTTTTCTTTTAACTTCTTCCATACTTTACTCAACACTATCTTCTGAAAGTCAAGTTTTCCGTTCGTTCTATATCATCTTTCTTTGCTTCATCTGTCCACACTTCTTTCTCAATTAATTCTCCCTTATTCATTCTTAATTTCTTCCTTTTTCGGCTTTTCAGATAAACCCCTATTGGGTGGTGATCTGATTCTACCCTAGCATTTCTTTTAATTTGTCTTACAGTCTCACAACGGGATGCTTCTTACATATGTGAATTCCTCTTCATCGTCTCCTTTTTTATTTCCATTATGTATATACCACCCCTCTTTTGTCTCCTCCCTGAGGCCTTTTCTAATGAATATTTTCACTATTCTGTGCCATTTTCCTTTTAGTTTAACATTCCTCTCCAGTATGCCACTCGGAACTCCTTTTAACACTTCCCTTTCTTCTAGATTGGCCCTGTCTCCCGTCATGATTCCACCACTTGCCCTATCTTTTTCCTTTTACCTGATGGCCACTTTTAATTCCCACCTATTACAACTTGGCAATTTACTTTTTATACTTGCCCAATATTTCTCCTCGATCCAATTTTCCTTCAATCCGACCACATCTGTCACACTCTAATTCTGTCTCGAGAAACGCCAATACCGCTGCAAATTATTTTCCTTCTGTAATCTTTAAGCCTGCTATTTTCAGGTTATCTCTTCGTTCCCATCTCTCCCTTCTTTCTATCTCCCTGTTTACCCAATTCACTTTCTTTGTTATTCCTTCCAACTTTCCCCTCTTTGCCCCCCCCCCCCCTATTCTATTACCCTATCCAGTATCCATACATACATACAGTTGTCGGAAAAATATGAACAAATTTGTCTATAACCATTGCTGTAGGAAGATGATTTTTCATGAAAAATAATCGCGTGTCGTACTATATTCAGGCGATAGCGCGCCACGCTTCCTAGCAGGAGGCCTGGGGTTCAACCCCTGTGCCGGTAGCAATAGAAATTTCTCTATGTACTTTTACCGAAGCTTTGTTGGTTCGGAACCCACCTTAAACTGTAGGTTCCCTGACCAGAGACTAGGTAACTCCCAAGGAAGAGGCTCCATGTTGAGGGGACTATCGCTCCGTGGTCGCTGCTCGATTGCGTATGATGAACACACACACACACACACATATGCACTTACATGACGCGCCAAGCCAGAGTGCTAAATTTCCCATCCGGCCACCCTACCTGGCCGTCTGTCTTCGCGGCCTAGCTGGGAAGGCTGCAGGATGACAGAGTGGATGAGAATCACTTTGCTGTGTAAAGAGATTCGCGGCATTCACTGTGCCATGGGGTAGACCTGGAACCCGAGAGGTATATTTCCAGAACCTTGCACAAACAACTAGGTGTGGCATAATGGACTTTATGACCTGAGCGCGAAGGAGGGCCCTCACATGCTCCCCCGCTCACATTACGAACTAACTAACTACATAAAAAATTGGGTTGAGAACAAAATTATCCATCATGTGGACCATACGTTATTTCTTTCATTGAATCAAAGGGCGTGATGAGTTATTCCATAACGCTCATATTTAAATAAGGGCTGCGTCTAGTCGCCCGAAAAATGGGAATAGTTGGAAAAGAGGATGAACTAGTCATCCCGAAAATTGGGGTGGACTAGCCAAGCTAATGAAAAATATTCGACGAGTCATCACGAATTTCAGGACGACGAGACACTTCGTTAAATTATTTGTGTAAACGATTGAAAAATCAGATATATTTCGTCATGAAAAATCGACTTCTGATGAAATGCTCACATCTCAGTATTAAGTTCTCTGCTATGCATATAGGTCTACCCATGGGCCTCAATTAATTTAAAAATTGTCTATAACTTTATCAAATGTTTGTAAGTTTACAATTTATGACAATTTTGCGTTACCAAATGCCATTTCAATAACAAATTACAACAATTTTCGTACAAAATTATATTTTTATATAACAAAATGATACACTGGATTATTTGTTTAAGTATATTGTTTAGAAGAATTATATAAACTGATGGACGCTTAAAAAGGTGTTATTTCAAGCTCTCATGTCCCACGCGTTGTTCTCAAATTATACCAAAAAAAATTATCCCAATTTGGTACAGTCCTGCAATATTGCTAATTAACATTTTTTTAAACTTTATAAATTGTTTATAAACTTTCGACGTATAAAAACTGAGGCCTCGGATCAAAAAACAGCTTATAATTTTCTTGCGCTTGGATTTGTTGGTCCCAGATGTATTGTCAACAATTTTTTTTCTTTTGATTTTTTTTTCTTTTTTATTAAAATTAAAAACTTTTTTCAGAAGCCATCAAGGGCCAGCGAATCCGACGCCTGAAAATTAAAAACGAATCTTTTATCCGGGGCTTTAATTTTTTGTTACCAAATACCATTCTAATAATAACGCGCAACAATTTTAGTACAAAATAATTTTTTGCTTAAATTTTTCCGACGACTGTAGGCATGACAAAAAAATTGGTGTTTCTAAACAAGTTGTCAAAAATGTCTGTTTTTAATCTAAAAAGTAGTTTATCTTGTAGAATAACTTATTCCCTAGGTGTTGCACGAAGTAAATTATTCACACCATTTTTTGCAAAAACTTTTATTGTTTAAAAAAATATGTCCACCCCCACTCACCCATTTATGGAACTCAAATTTCAGAAAAAAAAGCTTTTGAATACTTTCATCCTTCGAATTTGAAGCTATAATAAAAAAAACCACGCGGAAGCAACAATCCAAGAAAACTTATTAAAAAATCATTTCAATTTTTACCTTATTTTTAATTATCAATATATGCAACAATCTGATTGGTCTCAGGGTTTTCTTATTTCATTAGAATGTCCAGTCGAACATTTTCAGCAACAAAAACTGTGCTCATATTTAGTTTCAGCAAATGCCCTTAATGCGTCTTATTTGACTGGAATATTTATTACTTACAAAAGCATTAAAACTCATAGATAATGCGAGTTGTAAAATAAACCTTCTTGATGGTAGCTTGTTGCCCTCTTGTTTATATTTGATGAATAATTATTAGGGTATTATTTTATTCAAGCATTACAGTTAAGTAAATATTGACTCTGGCAGACGTGGCCATAAAGTTATTTAATCGTTCAGCCTGAAACAAATTATTTTCGGAATCTCTAAGTGCCGAAACGTAAAGATTCGTTAAAAATCACAGATTAAAAAATGAATCGATTGCATTACACTCTTATGAATATAAGAATGTAAAAACTAGGTCGACAGTTTTAATCTAAACTCATGCAGCGACTAGAAGATTCCAGAAATTGTTGTATATATATCCACAGATTCGCAAAACTAGGCTGATTCATAAATTCAACCAAATATTTCTACTTAAAAATAATATTATCGGATTCTTGCTTCCCACTGCAAAGTAGTTGTACAATTGACCTTTATGTTTTGTGCTGCAAAACACAACTTTTATGTGGGCGCGTACTACGTTTGTTTCACGATCATACAGTTCATAGAGTGGGTTATAGTATTCCTAACATAATGAATATTATAAACGAGATAGAAGGGATACTCGGAGGGCATAACCTACGAGGATCAGGTCCGTAATGTTAGACAATTATCTAGCAAAGTATAGGTGGAGCGACGATGTCATCGTACAGTCATTAGGCCAAGAGGAGCATCTACATATTCTTCCAGTGAGTTAAGCCACCGGGCTACACCCTCATAAAGGTTTAATCGTCTTTTCGATGGTGCGCAGTGGACAGCTTACTTTTAATTATGGTATGCCCAGAGTCAATGAGCCACCTGAATAAACCATTCACACTGCGCAAACTAGAATGATCCTTTCCCTTTCGGTGCTTGTCCTGTAACCACACTCCATACCTGTCGTACCGTTAATGTAATTTAATTAACCTCAACTCAATTTGACATAACCTTGTTCTAGGGTCCACGAATTGTTCGCCAATCTTTAATCAAAAATAATAACAACTACCACTTTTAGTCGACAAAACGAAATTTGTACTAGACTTATTACTTTTTAGTGAGAAGTAATATAATTTTCAAAACTCAGTTCTTAGAATTTACACAGCGAATTAATTTTTCTAAAATAAAAATTTTTCCAGGACTTAACTACTCTACATCAATCATCTTTGAACTTGTTGTCTTGTATAACATTACGATACTATAGTAGGCTGTCACAATAAAACTTTTAAGTGCACCGTCGTCAAACAAAATAGTATATGCGCCAATGCACACAATTTGAGTCGTCACGCGACTCACTTACAATGCTCTTCGCGTAAAGACCCTCATTATGCGCCTCGGCGGATAATATACTATTCTTTCAATCACCTCGTTCACGGAAAAAATGTGTACTTGAGGAATTACAAAATCAGTTACGACGTGGCGGATATGAGGAAAAATCCGTAATAACCACAGACCTACTTTTTTGTAAATTCTACAGAACTTTTTCTATAATAACTGAATTTAATTCAGAAAAAGTACCTTAACGGGTCAGTACTTTTAGCCACGGGGAACTTAAAAATTTGCGAAACTAAAGTACGGTAAAAACAAATTGGAAGACTGGATATTTCACAGAACGCCTCTCAAATCAAAAACATACATACAAAATACATTTTTATATTTTTGAATTCCTCATAAAAAATGAAATTGAAATTAATAATAAAAATGGCTTTTAAAACTAATAATTAATGAGTAATTAACAATTGAGGGTTCGGATCAAATAATGGGTCGCGCGCTTGAAAACGCGAAAAAGTATTGTCCACGTGTATCGTGATATCCAAATTTTAAAGTTCAAAAAAATAAATTTTTTAAAATATGGTCATATAGAAAAGGGCAAGACGGAACTTTTTTATATTTGAAGCTTTTTGTCCCATACATGTTTTTAATAGTCAAAATGAAAAAGTGAAAAAAAAATTTCACCAAATTCAATTATTTTTTAAAACATAAATGGTCAAAACTCAGCTAAATATTATGGAAACTGTTTAAAAATTGGTGTACGCACGCAGTGCACCCTAATAATGCCTAAGAAATGAAGAAAACAATCAAAAATGGCCTATTGTTTAATAATAATGAATTGCAAATTCAGACCGCTTGATAAGCACGTTTTTTTAGTTTCGGCAAAGAAAAGTATCGAGGGAACCTTAGAGTTGAAAGAACTTTCAGTAAGGCATTTGTTTCTCACTGTTTAAGTAAGATTTCTGGAAATTTTTAGATCGATTCATTAAAAATTGACGGAAATATCCATTATGTAAGAAAGCGTCCTTTATAGGCGAGTACCGGCGAGAGTACAAGGGAACGTTGAGAAGCGCTTGCAATCGTAGATGGCGTCTCGTGCTTTCTTACATAATGGATATATCCATCAATTTTCAATGAATCGATCTACAGATTTCCAGAAATCTTACTTTATTAGTTGGGAAAAAATATCTCACTGAAAGTTCTTTCAACTCTAAAGTTCCCTCGATACTTTTCTTTGCCGAAACTAAAAAAACGTGCTTTTCGAGTGGTCTCAATTTGCAATTAATTATTATTAAAGAATAGGCCATTTTGCCCAAGTTTAAACAGTTTCAATAGTATTTAGTTGAGGTTTGACGATTTATGTTTTAAAAAATAATTGAATTTGGGGAAATTTTCTTTTCACTTTTATCACGATACGCGTGGACAATTATTTTCCGCGTTTTCGAGCGTGCGACCTATTCTTTGATCCGAACCCTCAATTAAAGATTAACCAATCGGAAACATGCGTTAGATTGACGACAGTCCATATGTCACTGATGAGGGTGTATGTGCGAAAGAGTAATTTTAAATTTGCAGGAGGTTGTGAATATTAATGGTGCCACTTCACACGGCAACTGAGAGACAATATTCTTAGAAAATATATTTTCCTTTAGAATACACGTTGAATTATTTTAACTTCCTTCGAGTATTTCTAATTCA
>CAKNWU010228073.1:5157-16243 GCA_932072015.1 Andricus quercustozae | reverse complement strand
TCGGAAGACCAAATCTGTCGGGTATGTATAGGTCTCTTTAGCTCCAAGGTGTCTTATAGCGCTTCTCTCGACGAGCTCAGGGTCTTCGGGGAGGCCATTAAGTTTTCCTTGCTTTGAATAAACGTTGAAGCATTCTTCTAACCCAAACATGAGTGACCTTATGCTTTCAATTTCCAGGTTTGTTTGGAATGGTGAAGTGAAAGAGAAAGTGGCAATAATGCGAGTGTCGCACGATGTTTTCCAGATGAGATAGTAAATCTGGTTTTCCAAAGCGGTATCAATCTCTCTATGCACCTCACAATGTGTGGATGAATCTTTCAGCTTTCTAACAGACAGATGATAAGTCTATGCGAGGTTGAATCGAAAGCTCTCCGGTTAGTAAATCCAGGCCATCGATGGGTAGCGCTGCTAGGATGTTGCGTCTACAGTGGGTCCAGAGACAGTGTGGCAACCTAGCCGGATGCCGCCATCTTAAGCCGTGGTTCGCCGAGGTCGGCGCCATTTTTAAAATTACACAAACAAAGACCCTGTAAAATGAAGTAAATACAACTTTCAATTTATTGAAATAAACAAAAAATCTACAAGCTATTAAAACATACATTCAGGGGACAGTGAATTTATTGAAATAAATAAACAGAACCACAAGCTATTAACCCACGCACCCGGTGGAAAGCTTATTTATTTAAGGGTGTTGGTTAAATTCGAATTTGGAATTTTTTTTATAGGTACGTCACTGACTCAATATATAATTTTTCTCATGTATTTGATAACAAAAGAAAGAAACCTTGTCAAATATTTTAGATTTTGCGAGGTTCTCGGATCAATAAAATGTATAGAAATTAAGCCTTTTGCTGAGGCAATTATTATTTTTAATGAAATTATCCATTTTTTGAAAGGGAGCAATCTGCAGATAGCAGAAAACAGCATTTGAACGGCGAGAACCGTTTTAAAATTGATTTTTTTACTCACAATTCTGACATCACATAAGCAATTGTTGGAGCTGTCTTGTAGTCGAAGACCCACGACTTGATGAGGGTGAATATAGATTTTACGAAGTACGTCGCGAAATGGAGAGATGTGGGTATAAGTTTGAGACGTCCTGTGTGTGTGAAGACCATAAGACTGTAGTTGTAAGCAGCAAAGTAAACACACATTCAACAACCTGTCAAAATCGTATTCCGAATCTCCGATGCTCTGAAGTACGAAATCAGTGATGCGAACGTGGGCGTCTTTTGCTACTGCGCTTGCGTTCGGGCCGCGCACTGGTTGGCCGTAGTTGGCGCGCAATTCAAAATTGGATCTTTTGAGAATACATAAAAAATATTAAAAACATTTTAAAAAATTATTTTGAATTACTTTTTCAACAAATTTCGTCTGAAATTAAATGTTTTGTGAAATAGAAGTTATTCTAAAATCAGAAGTTGTACATTTGATATACATTCTTGTGCATTTTTCAATTACAAGAATTGTTTTTAATTCAAATTTTGAATTGCATCTCTGGTCCGAAACACACATTGCCACTCGCGAAATCGGGACGCCCTTCCTTATCGACCGCGAATCCAGGCTTCGAGTCTCAGCGGCAGTTTTGAATTGAGAAATAAAAATGCAGACAGCATCTGCAAATGCACTAATTTCATGGATAATCTAATTTATGATTGTATGTAAATTTGTAAATTTATTCAGTTTGAAATTATAATTTGAAAAGATTATAATTTTGAAATTATAAATTTATCAAGTCATCCAGCAATAAATACAAAAACCATCAATTTCGAATTCACATTGATAATTCCAATATCACAAAACTGATAAGTCTTCACTTTTCTTTATAAATTATAAATTTCGCAGTTGGCCAAGCAATACATGTCAAAACTACTACAAATTTCTAGTTCTGATATTTCAAAACTGGGCTTCGCTTCAAATCTATTTATGAATTCTAATTTTATCAATTCGCCAAACTATAATATTCGATATTACCCTATGTGACCGTCCGCGAAAAAAGGGACCTAACGCAAGAAAGGGACCTAACGCGGAAAAAAAAGATTTTTAATGTTTTACACTAATCGATAGTTTTTCCATTGCTCTTTCATAATAATTTGATTGACATCCTGGACTGAGAAATTCCTTGGAGTTATCAATGTAGGCTGTAGACTGTAGATGCAGCATCCTAGCACCGCTAACTGTCGATGGCGTGGATTCACTAACCGTAAAGCTTTCGATTCAACCTCGCATAGACTTATCATCTGTCTGTTAGAAAGCTTAAAGAATCATCCATACATCATGAGGTGCATAGAGAGGTTGATACCGCTTTGGAAAACCAGATTTACTATCTCATCTGGAAAACATCGTGTGACACTCACATTATTGCCACTTTCTCTTTCACTTCACCATTCCGAAGGGTACTTCTACGGCAAGCCTGGAAATCGAAAGCATAAAGTCATTCATGTATTTTACATGGATGATCTTAAGATCTATGCTAAAAATAAAGAGCAACTAGATCTAGCTCTAGGGATTGTCCGGAGATACACTCGGGAGATTGGAATGGAGTTTGGGTTAGAAAATTGCGCCAACGTTTATTTAGGGCGAGGAAAACTTAATGGCATCCCCCAAGACCCTGAGCTCGTCGAGAGAAGCGATATAAGACACCTAGGAGCTAAAGAGACCTATACATACCTGGGCGTGCCACAAAGGCGCATTCAGGACGTGACATCTATAAAGGATACTCTCCTATGTAGATGCAAACGTCTAATCCGACAGATTTGGTCTTCCGAACTGTCGGTGAGGAACAAAGTATCTGCAACGAATATGTTTGCCGTCCCGGTAATACTGTATTCATTTGGAGTGGTTCCATCGACAAAGGACGAGCTCAGATGCCTCGATATTGGGTCACAAAAGGTTATGCACATGGATAAAAGCACGCCGTCAAGGTGGTCGCGGAATACTGAATCTTGAATGTCTTTAGAACAGGATTATTCTAGGTACAGCATATGTAGTCGCAAACGAACCAGACCCTCTTCTTAAAATGGTCCAGAAACACGAAGAAGTGCGCAAAGGAGCGTTTCTGTCCAAAGCAGCGAAGGAGGCTGCTGAAACACTTGGCCTTCACTTCAATATCAGGGGTGAGCAAAATGCATCAAACATTATTCATCTCGAGTACTCACTCCTGAAGGCCTACACCAAGAAAGCACAGGAGGAAAACGTTCACCCGTTGATGAAAATTTGGTAAGCTTTATCCCAGCATATTTTATTTTGACATCCAACATGAATCGGGAATTGCTCGAAACTAGAGCTTCCAGCCTTACCGATTTGCGCAATGCGAAACCAGAGGTAGGTCAGATCCTTTTTTTGTATTCCAAAGGCAGAAAGATTTATCTTCTAGTTTTCGAATCAATTATGACGAAAAAGTTAGTCCCTTCTACATCGAACTAGCCATACAAGGGCTAAAAGAGGTTTTAGAGCTTTCAAAAGCACATGAAATAGGTTTTTCGAAAACAGGAAATAATCCAAAAATATTTTTATAAGAGAACAAACAGCTACTTTTTATGTCTGTTTCTGAAAAAACTGGGTCACTAAAGAAAGATTGAAGGTTTGGATCACAAAAAATATAACATTTTAGCGTTACATTAAAAAAACAATTGCATTAAAGGGGTGCAGACATGTCGTTTATATTTATCAATCTAAAATTCTTTGAGATTGGGTTAAAGGTGCCTAAGGGAGTTTCCTCCATTTCTTCTGAGGTCATATCTTTAACCTCGCCGCTGTCCATGTTTATTTTCACCCGGTATACAAAATCTCGTTTGGTATATATTCCTTGAAGACGTCTATTATCTACTACTATTGCAAGGACATCACCAGTGGATGTTATTAACACTTTTTGTTCTTCGGTTGGCATGGGCCCTAGGGAATTATATTTTACTTTTATATGAATTGGTTTATTGTTAGGAAAAGTATATTTTCGAATTTCAAATAGCCGGTGCGGATTGCTGTGGGGAATAAGCCGAATAAAACTAAGGTTGTGAAGTTCATATCTGAGTATTAGGGAAGGAGGATTTCTGGTAGGAGACCTGGACCTGGCACGAAGAGAAGACTCGCCAGGAGGAAGAGTCCTTTCTGAAGAATGTCTGTCAGGAGAATAAGAAGTCCCGGAACGTGGAACACCAGGAATAGGTTCACCATTAGGTAAGCAGTCGAACTGTGAACTGAACTCTGCAACAAGAAACAGAGGATACAATTTTTATGAAAGTAGATAATCCTATGTTGGTATATCATGAACCCCCTTTAGTAATATTGTGAGGTAAGTTTCAAGGCATTAAGGTATGTTTGCCCTGTATACCTTCCAACCACAAGGTTAAAAACTACATTAAGAGATGTAAATGTTGATGGTATTGTCAATTTAATGTTATTCAATATAGTTTTAAACTGTTTGCAACGTTTATATCTAATTCTGTCATAAAAAAGCTTGATGCTATGTAGTTATTTATACAACATTATTATTAGAATTCAGGGTCGAATTAGCCATGTGGACATTTTGGAAAAATCCTAATGGGGCAGTTTAATTTTTAGCGATTTTTGATTATTTTCTTCGGGACAGTCAATGTAATTTCAGAGGTGGTTAGGAAGATAGTAAAATGAGAAAGAAGGTAGGAATGCATGTTGAAGAGTATCAGAATTCAATAGTCGCAAATTGATGGTTACCAGAATATCTGGTTGAGTTTACCAGAATACTTTGTTAAGTTTAACAGAAGATCTGGTTATGTTGACCAGAATGTTATATTCCTAACCTTCCAGAAAACTGTGAAGTACAAAATTCTGGATATTCTTACTACAAATTCTGGACAAATTTACGAGACAAACTAAGTAAAAGAAGCAGAAATGGTCAACTAGAAATTTGTTATACTTTTAACCTGAATTATTAGGGAAGGCATATATATCATTCTATTTTGATTGACATAACCAGAATTAAAACTACTTTACCCAGCATTTTTTTCAGAGTTCAATTATCTTTTTAGAATCTCTGAGTCAGATTGCTTTGGAGAGGATCGGTCCGTATTGGCACGGACGACGTGTAAAGCTGGGATTTTCCCATATATGCACGTGCCAAAATGGTATTCTCCCAACTGTGCTAATGTATAGAGAGTACACATCGGTACCCGAGTCAGCCTAAGGCGGACATTGGAAAAATTCCTGCTTCCAGTTTGACTTAAAGTACTTATTGATTTGAAATTCGTATGAATTCGGTATCAATATAAGGCGTTTCGAATTCCATTTTTTATAACACACACATTTTGGATTCCCCGCAAGAAAATGATTTCGGTAGAAAAATGCAATTTGGATAGAATGCAGTTTAAGCGCACAAACTGTGATTTGTGTATAGCTTAACCACTAGTTTCAAAATTATAATTATGTTTTTTATCATTATATTTACCAATAGAATTGAGAATAGCCGCCAATGATAAGGCGAGAGTAATAACAGTTTTCATCTTTTCTGATCAGAGGAAAAATTGATTAATGTATCAATAAAGAATTTTATTAGCAATGTAACCAATGAATATTCTTGTGCTTCTTGGGTTTATATGATATACTACAGTCGTTATCTTATAAAGTGTAAGTTGGTGATTGTAAATTCTCTTTTTTTAAATCTCCGGCTATAACGAACACATTCTCATCACGTGTCTCGAGCCATGCATTGGATTAAAATATGTTCAAAACGCGAAATTTTCTGTATTACGTTTGACCATACTACTGCAAGTGGATAATTTTTATGTTTGTATAGTAATTTTGTTTGTGAGTAATTTTGTTACTCGTATTTTCTGATTGCGAAATTCGTGCGAGCTCCGGATCAATAGAGAGACTTTTCGAATTCCATTTTTTACAACACACAGACAGATTTTGGATTCTCCAGGAATGATTTCGGATTAAATTCGTACTTATTTCGTACAAAATCAAATAAAGTTTGGAAGAACATAACAATTGGGATAGAGTGCAGACTAACAAGAGGGTTAGGTTGGTGTCCGGAAAAAAAATTTGGATCCCAAATGGCTGGTTAACGAATTCGTACTTTCTTTAGGGACCTAAAAAAGTGTGCCAAAGCTCGATTCGACCCGTTCATGTTTTCAAGAGTTATCGTGTTTACGGACGGACGGACATACAGACAGTCAGACGCTATCGCCAAAAACTGATTTTGGGCTTCAGGGGGTCTCAAAACGTGGAGTTTCGTTGAAAAACTGTGATGTCTTCAATTGATTCGCAGAGCAACGACATCAGCCTTCTCGTTCATTTCGGTGCAAAAATAATTTTCATTACGTTGAGAAAATGTAGAAGCCTGCGCATGTGCCTGTCAACAAGAAATGGAAATAATCACGAGGAACACCACATCTGCATTGCTTTTTAGCCGAGGGTTTGTTCACCTACGTTGCGAATATTTTCGCTTCTTAAGTTTGCAGATGGCTTGTTTTCTTGCTGCAGGATTCCATAATAAAATGCTGATATTCGATGTCAAATATTTTATTGTCATATATTCTGAATAATCTGGAATCATGAAGAGCAGATACTCTGCGAAAGCCAGTGTCAGTTTCAACACTGCGAATATTACCTGCATTTCTTATTCTAGTGAGACCATTTGCGAATACTTCTGCAGATCGTTCTTCCTAGGCAGAACATCTGAATTCAGTAATTCAGCTCTCATTATAAGGCACATCCTACATAATCTATTTTGTAGATGGTCTCAAAATTCCATACACATCATGTACCGCTAAACCGTCCCCACAGAATGCCGTCAATGTACCCGGCAGCACGAATTCTTCACGATCAAGATTGATCAAGACACCGTCGCCTGACTCGAGCATTCCTAAATAATGAAAGAAAGGTTTTAGAATCTTCTTAAAATCATACGTCTTGACATCCTCTGAGTAACATATACACAAAACATGCATGCTTCCATTTTGCGAATTAAGATGAGGTGGCAGATTCTGAATTCATTAATATATAGAAGGTTCCGAGTTTATGAATAACAGTTGTTGAACTGTTTGAATTGACGATTTCTAATTCATTATAGTAACGCTCGATTTTTATAACATATCTGAATCTTTTAAGAAAAGGGCATTTTTTATAATATTTGCCATCCATAAATCCACCTAAAATATCTCCTTCAGATTCCTTTTCTAAAAAAATGACTACTCTGACCTCCTTAATAGAAAGAACTAAAATTAAAACATCAGCAACTGGTACGTCATTCGGCAAAAACTACGTGTCTCCTTATCGAGCTACTGATCTCTTCTCTTTCCAAGTGGCATTTCTCTTGACTACAAAACCATAGAGTTTTTCTTAGAGAATCTATTCGCTGGTCTACGATTTTCAAATTACTATAAGGACTGTCGAATCCAGACGTTTCCAACAATTCTTTAACGCCATCATCTTCAATCATGCCTCGACAATCGAAAAATTGTGTGACAGGATGGTACACGTGTACCATTGGCCAACGAGCGAGTTCGAGAGCTTGAATGGAGGGAGCAGTGTATCTTCTCCTTTAGTATTTGCCACCTCTGTGGACTGGAAGTAAATATTGTGTACAATTTCGCTACGAAACCAAAAAATATGAGGGCAGGAAGACCCTCTTCAGCTGCTCGTACTCCGCTAAGGTTGACAGAGTGACAAGCGCAAGCAGAATAGACAGCTAGACTGTTGACAGCCAATATTTTCGCCTGATCCTCTCTGTAGGCACCTTTCATCTTGCTGCCATTGTCATGCCCTTGTCCTCGACAATCTGCCAAAAGAATTTTAAATGCCTCCAGTTTTGACATTATAAGCTGGGCAATGGCTTCCCCCGTTTTTTGAGTACAGCCAGCAAAAGCCAATAGATGCTCTTCGACTTTATATGTTTCTCCCTGTTTATTGGTGAAATTGACATAGCGTATTAAAAATGCAGTTTGTTCAACGTGAGCGAAATCTGGAGTTGCATCCACAATAAGTGAATAATACTTTGCTTTCTCGCATTCTTGAATAATATAATTTACTACTTCATTTACACAAACAACCATTAACTCATTCTAAATATCTGCCGATAAGTAATGTACCTGTACTATTTTCCCGGTTTCTTGAGAGGCGAACTTTTTGTAGCTGGTCATTAAGAAGCGCGTCATATTTGGCTAAGAGTTAAGGGATTCCAAGGACGTTAATGTTGGAAGGGTCTCCAATTCTGTTTCTGTCTCCGCGGAAAGCCAAACCTCTTTCAGCCAGAAACAAGGTTACATCACGAAGTCGCCTTGGAATTTCTTTCCACACTTCTCGCTCCTCTTGTATGGACTTAAACAACAAGTCATCCAATGAAGTTTCTCTTTTTAATTTCCTCTGTTCTACTTTCCACTGATCATAACAATTTTTATGTGAGACAATACTCTCATGTTCAGGCATTTTGTCGTGTAGAGTCTTACATACGTCTCTCATACGTTTTAATTAATTACACTTTGACCACCGACTACAGATTCGTGATATTCTTTAACAATGCTTTTTTCTATCACCTTCCAATGGCACTCAAACCTCCCCTGTACAAACTGTGATTTTCATTTCCCCCTTCTTAAAGTACTTCTCGAGTAGAAATTCAATCGTCCTAGATTCTTTTCTGTTGACATCGACTCATCTTTCACATTTCTGTGGAAGATGCCGCGCATCCTCTTGTCGAGGAGGTGTTCGCGAAAGTTTTTCTCCTGTGCTTTCTTGATGTAGGCCTTCAGGAGTGAGTACTCGAGATGGATAATGTTTGAAGAATAATCCTGTTGTGAAGACATTCAAGATTCAGTCTTCCGCGAAAACCTTGATGGCGTGAGATGTAAAGTCGCGGAGCATAAGACTTAAGGTGCATGCTTTTGTTCATGTGCATAACCTTTTGTGACCCGATATCGAGGCATCTGAGCTCGTCCTTTGTCGATGGAACCACTCCTAATGAATCTAGTATTACCAGGACGGCAAGCATGTTCGTTGCAGATACTTTGTTTCTCGCCGACAATTCGAAAGACCAAATCTGTCGGATGAGACGTTTGTATCTGCATCGGAGAGTGTCCTTTATAGATGCCACGTCCTGAATACGCCTTTGCGGCACGCCCAGGTATGTATAGGTCTCTTTAGCTCTAAGGTGTCGTATAGCGCTTCTCTCGGCGAGGTCAGGGTCTTCGGGGATGCCATTCAGTTTTCGTCGCTATAAATAAACCTTGGCGCATTTTCCTAACCCAAACTCCATTCGAAACTCCCCAGTGTATCTCTAGACAATCCCCAGAGCTAGATCTAGTTACTCTTTATTTTTAGCATAGATCTTAAGATCATCCATGTGAAATACATGAGTGACCTTATGCTTTCGATTTCCAGGTTTGCCGCAGAAGTACCCTTCGGAATGGTGAAGTGCAAGAAAAAGTGGCAATAATGTGAGTGTCACACGCTGTTCTACAGATAAGATAGTAAATCTGGTTTTCCAAAGCGGTCTCAATCTCTCTATGAACCTCACGAAGTGTGGATGAACCTTTAAGCTTTCTAACAGACAGATGATAAGTCTATGCAAAGTTGAATCGAAAGCATTCCGGTTAGTCAATCCAGGCCATCGATAGGTAGCGCTGCTAGGATGTTGCGTCTCTACAGACGACTTTTGAGCCGAGTTGTTCCTACATCTCTCGCCACACAGGGGCATGTAAAGATGGTGTCATTTCCACTTTAATATACCGTCGGCACATTTTGAGCCAAGACATTCCCGATGATGGCTGCAGGGCGTTTCATACATACTCGGAGCATCTCGGACAGATACTATCTAGTCGTTCAACTTATAGGGAACGACGTACATCCAAACGCACAATGCGGCACTGAGAGTGCTTTATTACAATCTCGGTCACTCCTACGGCATTAGCCCTAATGCCGCTCCACCAAAAGCTCGTAAGATAATAGAGTCAATGGTCGAAAATTAGAAGTATACTGGAAATTCATATTCTCGACAATTGTTTCTGTCGTGTACTCGAGATCTGACATAGTTCTCTTTGACTTCGAGAAACGAACCATTTTCGTTATCGAATTATCGGCATCAACCGATTGGAACAATCGACGATTATACCCGGAAGATTCTCTTAAGCTAGTCGTCTGATCATCGGTCAATACTTTTTGTTCTTCGGTTGGCATGGGATGAAACGAAATATGTCCTTCTTTTACTAAAATGGATTTATAGGCAGGAAAAGTGCATCTTCCAATTTCGAAAAGCTGGTTTGGATTTCTGTGGGGAATAAGCCGAATAAACCTAAGCTGGTCAAGTTTATATCAAAGTATGAGAGAAAAACTACGTCTGGGAGGAGACCTGGACCTGGCACGAATAAGAGGCTCGGCAGGAGTAAGAGTTATTCCGAGATATTCTGCATTTACCGAGATTAATGGAAAAAACCATGAATTTTATGTAATTTTCACAATGAAAATATAAATTGGGCTAATTTAGGCAATCATTTTCGTAATCAACGTCTCAAAATACATTTCTGTAAGAAGTTTGATAAAAATCGAAGGTGAGCGATATTTAGAAGCATGATTTGATAATATTGTTATCAAAAAATGCAGACACACAAAAATTTCTGCCAGGATACATTAAAAAAATGTTACGTAATATTTATCAGTTCCTTCCCCATCGTCCATCGTAACAGGAACATATCTCTAATAGATAGGAGGCACAAACCGCCGCTAAATAGTAAATTAAGATTGATGGTCTAAAAATTACACATGTTAATGTTTTGAAATCAAAATTCTTCGCCAAATAGTAGGTATTATTAAATATAAATATATTTTTTAACTAAGATAATGCTTAGATTACATAATCTAAAAAAATTATTAAAATAAAAAATATAACAGCTTATCGTCGTATCGATTCATATTATACAAGAAATGGAAAATTATAACGCCTCATACTTATAATTAATATTGTACATTATGTAAACAATTTTCATATTACAAAAATTTATTCAAACTGCGCATTTACTGCGCAATAGAAAAAAACATTCACAAAACCACAAAAATTTAATGTGAATATATCTGTATATGAAAAACAAAACAAAAACTATAATGTATCGTAATAAGA
>CAKNWU010228038.1:0-11874 GCA_932072015.1 Andricus quercustozae | reverse complement strand
AAAGTATATCCATGGATTTTAGAGGATTTCTTAATATTCCAATAAATTTCGATAGGATTTCAAAACTTTCGAATAAATTCGTGATATTTCGACATATTTTCCGAAATTTCAATAATTTCAATTAATTTTAAGAGATTTTAAGGGATTTTGAAGATTTCAAGCAATTTTAAGGATTTCTGAAGATTTCACGGAATCTCAAAGAATTGTATTGTATTTTCACAGTTTTTAAAGATTTTTAAGTGATTTCTAGGGGACTAAATTGTTTTAAGCGATTTTAAGAGATTATGTTCGACATCCATGACATTCATCGGATTACAAGGATATTCGCATCATTTGACAAATTTAAAGGGATTTTCAAAATTTTCAACGTAATTTACCCGATTTAAAAAAAATGCAAAAATGTTAACAGCCAAAACAGCTTTGAATCAACCTAAGTAAGGATTCGTAAGATTTTACGGAATCCCCCCCACCCCCAAAATAAAAGCCTTACGTATTTAATGGACGCTCCCTATACAATTTTAGTGTACAATTTATGAAAGACGAGATAGAATAAGAAATTATATTTCTCTATGTCTTTAACTTGCTCCTAATTTCATTTCAGGCCGACTGGATGGACGAAAAAACAAGGACGATTGCTTTGGCGAAACTTGAATCTATGAAAAATTTTATTGGATATTCCAATGAAATTTTAGATGACAAGATTCTTAATGAATACTACAAGACGCTGGAAATCACACCAGGTGATTACCTGCAAGCAATGTCAAACGTTCACGTTTTTTGGACAGAAAAGTCTTTCAGTCAATTGAGGAAGCCTGTGAATAATGCAGATTGGACAACCCACATTGATACTATTAGTGAAAATAGTGCCGCTGCATATTCGCAATCAGGAAACAGCGTTGGTAAGTCTTTTTATTGATAGATTTTTGAAAAAGGTTAAAATGTTTCTTGGCCAAGATTCCTAAAATGATCAGACGATTTTTTGAGACTTTGTTTCAATAAAAATGATTTTTAGTCTAATACGTGCAGAAAAAAGGAAACTGAAATATTTGTAAATTGTGTTGTTGTAGTCCTTTATGTTCCACCACAGGATTGACATATTGGCATATATTTTTTTCGAAATGTAGGTAGGGAGACCAATCAGAAGATTAATTTTATAACAAAAAGACGAATTTTCAACAAATTATATAAATTTTTTAATAAATAGTCTAAACAGCGGATGAGATGCTAGTTTTTGAAAATTTGCAACAAAATAGTGTAATTTCTAAACTAAAAAAGATCAAGTATTCACCTAAAATTGTGTAGTTAGAATTTCATTGACAGTAATTAATTTCCAATAAAAAACTAATTTTCTAAAGAAAAGTTCAATTTCGTACAAATAATTTTATTTTTTACAAAAGTATTAAATTTTCAAGCAAAAAAGAAGAATTCTCAACGAAAACAGTTAAAATTTCAATACTAGAAATTGCAAAAAAAAGTTCATTTTCAACCAATCAGTTTAATGTTCAACAAAATAGTTAAAGTTTCTGTTAACAAAATAAATTTTTTATCAAAAAGAAAGCGAATTTTCAACACGAAAGAATAATTTGTTCTACAATGCAGTTAAATTGTCAGCAAAAGTAATTTTTAACCAAAACGAATTAATTTGTATTCAGACAATTGCATTTTTTACCAAAAAGGTGAAATTTCTACAGAAAGAGATGAATTTTCAACTAAAAACAAGTTTTTCAGACGAATTTCTAACATGGTTGAATTTTCAACAAAGAAATTGAATTTTGAACCAAATAATCAAAGTTTGAAACAAAGACGAATTCTTGACAGAGTCCATGGCCTGTAATCATTCAATCAAAAGATCATGAAAAATCATGTATAGTAATTAAATAATGAATTATTAATAATTAATTATGCAAATTACAAGAAATTATCTACTCTAAATTAAAGGAAAATTGATCATTTTTAAGGAATGGCTAAATTTATCATTTAACATGCTTCCTTTGAACTCTGAACCCACCTTTTTCCAGGAATTTATTAAGTTTTTCTGTTTAAAATTGTAACTTTTACACGGAAAATGATAAACACAAATATTCTGAATGGTAATATTCACTAGATACCAAAAATATGCGTTCAGAGTTCACATTATGCATCTTGAATGGTGAATTAGCCATTTAATTTTTTCCGTAACCGAATTGCATAATAAAACTAAGATATTCAACTTTGAAACCTGTGAAAAATGAACTTAAAGTAAAAGCATTTTTAAATATATGACATAAAATGATTATTTCTATTATTTAAGAAAAAATTATTTCGTTAATTAGATTAACATAAACATGACAGTAAAGTGTTAGGACGCCATGTAAAGATTTTGCACCAATTTTTCTGAATTTAATTATCAAATAATATAATTATAATAAAATATTAATCATTTAATTTTATTACTAAAAACTCAATATCATTCTAATTGAGAATAGATGTAAACTAAGTGAATGTGGCGTTAATATTTTTATGAAATGTAAATTTTGTATACTTTATTTTAATTCTTTTGCCCAGTTGGAATCAAATTTTTTCGCACTGACTGAATAAGTGGAAAGTCGATTGAAAAGACTTTAAAATTCTCAAATTCGAATAGCTTTTTCCGATTTGAACTAGGCTTTTCGAAAAATTTTTGAATCGGCTTTATATCCATCTCAAATCGGTTATCAGTACGGTTTGAATCACTTTGCACAGTCCCAGCTTTGATAAACTGGTTACTAAAATGATCATGAAAATACATTTATAGTCAAATTATTTTCAGCGTGATTGCAAAGTTTGGGTAGAGTTTGAAACTGAGAACATTTATTTATTTATTTATATATGTAGTATATGAGTCCCAATTTATTAGATGTACCTGCTCGAATGCTGCAAGGAACTTTCTTCAATAAGGATAGGCCTCAGTACCTGAACTATGCTGGGATTGGTCCGTTTGATTTGGGACCTGAAATCACTAACGCTATCGATAACCAAGGTAGACAATTTGACAAAAATGGAAACTTCAAGGATTGGTGGACTCCAGAAACAAATAAAAAATATCTTCAGAGAGCTTCTTGCATTAATCAGCAGTACGGAAGCTTATCTGTTAAAGAAGCCGGCGTCAAAGTATGTATATTTAAGATTAAAAAAAAATTGTTTTGGTACCTTTAGTTTAAACTGAAACTTCAACAACTCAATTTCACACTTTTTTTATATAATAATTTTTTGTTTTCTGCCAGAATATCACCATTTCTCATTTCTAAGTTTTACTGTTTATATTTCTACTTTACTTTTCTATTTCTACAATAAGGTATAGAATATGATTGGAAATCAAAAAGTTAACAATATCATATCCTTCAAATATTATACGCTCGAGACATTTACTATTGGAAAAAATCGTAAATGGTTTATATAAAAAATGTCTATTAAATATAAAAAATTATAATTATAAAACTAGATCATATACTTTCATCTCGCAAATAATTATTTTCACACTTGTTGTAATTAATGTGAATCAAAGAAAAGTTTTATTCATATCTGAAATGCTTCTTTTTTTCTTAATTCGAAATCGAAAATTTCAGAATATAAAATTTGAATAGAAATAGATGGCCTTATTCACACAGGAAATGTAATTTCTTCACATGCGTTTGTAATACGAATTTCGTCAATCTCTATCATTTTCTCTTTAAGAAATGGAGACCAAAGTCTCAATGTTTTTTAGGTCAAACTTTTAGAAAACAAAAAAAGTTATGCTAAAAATTACGAAAATAATTATTCTACAGGGTGGTCATGTAAACTTTAAAAACCCCCGGGCTATTACCCGGTATCAACGGTCATAAATACATTCTTCCCGGTGATTAAAATATTAGGCTAATTCCCAGTTTCCCTGATCAATGGCAACCCTGATTAAAAAAAATTGATGAATCGATGAATTGCAATAACAAATATTTAACAATTTTCAGTTGAATGATACCCGTACGCAAGATATAAACATTGCAGCCAACGGAGGCGTGAAAGCAGCGTACCTAGCCTATCAAGATTTAGTGAAGCGAACAGGCCCCGAGCCTACATTGCCTGGATTAAACTATTCCCAATCGCAACTTTTCTGGATCCATGCAGCCGTCCAACAATGTGCCAAATACACCCCAGAGTTTCTGAAAAACATACTTTTGCCCAATGATATAAGTATACCAGAAGTCAAAGTCAACGGTGCATTTTCTAACAGACCAGAATTTGCAACTGACTTTAAATGTCCAGCGGGTTCCAAAATGAATCCAGTTAAGAAGTGTTCTGTATGGTAATAATAAAAACAAAATTTGTAAAGGGGCTGTTTAGGTATTACATACACTTATTATTTTAATTTGTGCTTGAAAACTATTTCACTATTGATTCCATAGTTTAAAGCAAGTGTTGAATCAAAAAATTAAGATTTGTCGGAAACTATGTGTTACATACGAAATTTTGATCGTATACACTGAAAAATCACATTTTATGTTAAAACTTGTTTTGTAAAAAAAATATGCATTATAGACTATGGAGTCATTTGTATATTGAGATAAATTAAGTAAAGCTTATAATGTGTTTAAAATTCCACATGTAACACTTAGTTTCCCCAAAACCTTTTTTTTTCCATGAAGAAATTGTTTTGAAATATGAAAAACGCTAGTTGAATTGTTTTTATGCATAAATTAGAATGAATCAAAATAGTACCGTAATACTTATATGGTTCCAAAATGGAAACACAGTATGGTCATACCTAAGACCGATGTACTGTACACGGGTTTTAGTGGGATTTTCCTTGTCTGCTACAAATAACAAATATTGTACGTAAATACTAGTACAGATATTCAGAAGAGGGGCGCAGCCGCTGGAATTTAGAATCAGTAGAATTTTTTTGTGTGGGATCCCACGATCCACTGTAGAATTATGGTAAATGTAAATGTATATCATATAAATTCTAAAGAAATGTACCAATTTCATATTTTTAGAAATTCGTTTTTTTTAATAAATGCGGATTTAACAAAGATGACTTGTCGTTTTTCGATTAGGACATCTGCCAATCGATTATAACTATACCACTTCTTGTATTCTATTTTTACATTCTTATCTCAATAAGAAGATATTGATTTGAGGTAAAAATTGACTATCGTGGATTTCATTAAATCTTGACGTCTTCAGACTCACTGATTAAGACAAATGGATTTTACAACAGTGTTAGTTAACCAGCCTTTTTTGACTAACGGTCCTGGCTTATCCATCGAAAATGCTATTTACAAAATCAAAAGTTACATTTGACAGAAAAACTATACAAGATACGAAAAAAATGTCAAGAACACACATTTTTCAACTAAAAAAGATTACCAAATTTGCTTCAAAAAAGTTACTTGATAAGACGCATAGTTTTTGTCTTAAAAGTGAAAAATGCTATGAAAAATTAAATTTCTCGGTCAAACTATGAAAGATAAAAAAATGTTAAGACAACAAATTATTCGTCCCAAAAAGATCTAGTTTGGATACCACTATTTTTTGATAAGATGAACTTTATCTTCATATCGTAAAAAATGTGATTAAAAATAAAAAGTTTTAATTTTTCGATGTCGACACAAGATATAATAAAACTTTTAATTATAATGTAGTTTCCCTAAAATAGATCTCCAAATTTTCGTTAAACCATTTGTTTCTATTAGGCACGTAGTTTTATTTTTAATCATGAAAAAATACATTGAATGTGGCAAATTTTAATTTATTGAAAAATGGTAGAAAATATGTACAATGAACTGTTTAACGGCAAAAATTTTCACCTAAAACTGAAGTCTCACACCGTGATACAGAATTTGAACAAAAATTTTGGACAACAAAATTTGGACTAAAAAGTTTTAAGTGATATGAATGTGGTATGAGTCTCACGCGTTTCGAAAGATCGCGTGGCAAGACCTGCGACTATGATAATACAAAACAACTTTTCAAACATTTAAAAAAAATATATTAAGAACAGAGCTGGAGCATAACAAAACTTATTTCCTGACATAGTACCAGGGTTGTCTGGAGATATAGAAACATCAAATGTTTATCGAAAAACAGCAAACTTATGCTTGTGCGGACGAGCTTATTTATTTCTGTATTAAATTTAAAAAATAAGAGATTCAAAATATTTAAATATAATATTATATTATTATAATTTTGAGACCGAATTGTGGCTTATTTTGAGAGTCGTGGAGTGTTGAACAGAAATACATCCTTCCACCCACCTGATCATTGTTAACAATGATTCTTCCGTTTTGCGCTATTTCTTCTCAACGAATAGTCATCAGCAAATTAAAGAAATTTCTTTAAATTTACTGCAATTTCCGATAAATTTGTGGTAATTTTCAGTAACTTACTATAAATGATCGAATTGTTCTGGGAATTTGGAAAATATTCAAATTTAACTTTCGGACTGGTTCGGGTTCTTGATTTATTATCTTAATAAATGAATATTATAACGATATATTTTTTAGATACCAAGCGGCACTCCTTTTCTGAACAGAATTTTGTAAGCAGAGGGAAAAGCTGTTTAATTCCAGAATTTTTGTGTGGAACAAAATTTTCAAATTGTAAATTAAACCAAACCAAAAATTAAAAAATTTCATCTTACACTAAAATGATCAAAGTAGATAGTTTTCCCCTCTGTACATAAAATTCTATTTAAAAAGGAATTGCCACTTCGTATTTAAAATATATTTAACGATAGTATTTACTGAGTTAATTTCATTTCGATTAGAACATTTATTCGAGTTTTTAGTTGGCATATTGAAGCCGCTATTTTTTTTTTAATTTCGATTTTAAAGTTTTTATTTTACAATAATCAATGCCATGGAAAAATTCACCCCTAACTTTAAATTTTTTACATTCCTACTATTTTCACAATACTGAATGATTCTTCTCTTAAATTATTCAATTCTGTGGGAGACCCAAAACAAAGCTTACATTCTTAAACTTTGTTAGCTTTTCTGAATACTTGATGATTTTTGTTTTAAAATAAGAATATGGGTCGTTAGATCAATACGAAAATTCACAACAATTGCATGCAATTAAGGTCAATGTAAAATTTGCTATAAGGACTATTAAATACGGATTTCACGTTTATTCTGCGTTTTTTCGATTTTCTAAGCTTTGATAATGAAGCAAGAATTATTAAACATATTAAAGTATCAGGCCTTATTGCCCAAAAGGGTCTCAAAACAGTTGAAATAGGCAGATTTTGCACAAAAATAGAAGAATAGGGTAATACATTTTTTTAATTTAAATTAATGTTGATAACATATTCCATCCAATATGAAACGCTCTAACCCCAAAAAGAATTTTGTAGAAGATAAAAGAATTTTCAACAAAAAAGTGGATTTTAAATTAAAAAAGATGTCTTGTCTACCTCAAAACATTAATTTTCAATCCATAAGGATGGATTGTCAATAAAAAAGTTGAATTTTTGATGAAAAAGATTACCTTATCAAATAGTTGAATTTTCAAAAAAATAATTAAATTTTTAACGGAATAGTTGCATGTTTAAAAATTATAGTCTAACTTAAAACTTAAATCTATTTTTGACAAAAATGACATATTTTCACAGTTATACAATACAATCTATTGTTCAGAAAAAAATGAAACTTGTTCATTATCTATATTGAGGTTAGATATCTTCAAAGAAAAAAATAAATCTTCCAATAGAATGTAAACTTTTCCCTGTGAATTGTTGTTAGAAAATTTCGATTTTTATCAGGAAATCTTCAATTATTAATAACAAATCACCTAGGTCAACCAATCGGTTATTAATTGCCTTTGTTATGCAGGTTCAAGAAGAAAAGTCAAATTGACAAAAAAATCAAATTAAAAAAAAATTCACCTAAAATTCTGATTCGAAAAATCTATTAATTTATTTTTGGAGGGGTTTCGACACCTACTATTCGAAAAAAAATCGCTCGTCAAATCGCTGACATGGTCAAGCAGAATTGTTGCAATCACCTGAGCGAGATTCGACTGGAATTTTTACCATTATTTTACTATCGTTACTCCACTGAGCTTGATATTTTCTTTGAAGTCTTAACATAATATTCATAAGTTTTATCAGAATAGACAGGGAGTATTTTTAAAATTCGGCTTGTCATTTCCACAGCACATTTTTTAATAAATTGAATATTGAGGCTTGCAGAGGAGCGGAGATTTGTGAAAAATATTTCGTTTATATAGCTGTAAATAAATAATGGCTTGCCCTACGAGAAAATGTCCCGAGAGTAAAAAGTTTTATTTTGTATCAGAGATTAATACAAAAAAATGTAATCTATTTTCCTCATCAGGTTTGAGGGGAATAAGTATCAGTTTGGGTGCTTCAAAAAGTATATTTTAGTTTCTAAGCATTCTTGCTCTCTGAATAAAAATTGGTCAAATTTAACACGGTTTAACACACTTTTGATGACCAAAATGAAAGACCGATTTTGATAACCAGCATTTTTTGACTAACGGTTCTGGTTGTCAGCAGACAAAAAATAATGATGAATTAAATTTTCCATTTTGAGGTCAAAGTATGCAAGATATGCCACGTGCAAAGGTTCCCCGTTGTTGGAAATTCCGTTGACTTTCCGCGGTTACTGGGAAGATCCGTCATTATACATGAGTTAAGTTCCAAATGAAGATTAGCCGCACCCCACCCATTTTTCTCATGGCCCATCATTAGACAACAACAATTTTTACCGAAATTTTGTATCCTCTACAGAATTACGCCTTGAAAAGGACTCGGATCCGAGTCGAAACATGCCGATAAGATTGAAATAAAAACATAGAAAAAAAACGGAAAAGGCCCTCACTACATTAATATTCTAAAATAAGGGGGAAAAAAGTAAAACATTAGATGACAACTTCCGAGTGCACAATGTCTAAAAACAAAATCCTTCTTGAGGAAGTTGAATTCCACATAATGATTAACCACACCCAAGCCTTTTTTCTCATGACCCATCATTGCACAACAACTGCCAAATATACCAGATGTAAAAAATACACTTCATCGAAGAATTTAGTTTTTAAATGAATATTGACCACAAACCCACCCATTTGTCTTATGAATCGCCATTGTACATAATGTTTCGAGTGCACTTGGTCCACAAAATATATCCTCCTCAAGAAATTTATGTTTTAAATAAAGATTGGTCTCTCCCCAAAGGTTACTAGAATGAACCGTCATTGTACAACATTTTCCAAGTGCCCCAGGTATAAATATCTACATCATATTCAAGGAAGTTGAGTACTACAAGGGAATTGGTCACATCCTAACGGTTATTGGGACGACCTGTCATTTCACGACATCGTCCAAGTGCAACAGTTGAACACAATACATTCCGAGTAAAAATTCTTCGGTTTGGTTTCGAATTGAATTGCCCCCAATCAAGACATGCTGATGTAAAAAAGTTCGACTCCAGCATGTCTCTTTATTGAGACAAAGCCAGACTTTAATTTGTTTTTTGGAGATAAGTTTCTATGCCTTGAAGACATATATTTATATCTTGAGTCGAATGTATATGATTTAAAGACGAGCGGTTTATAACTTAGAGTATATATCTGCCCTGAAAAAGGGCCTGACTGTGATAAAAGCTAATCTTTGTTAATAATTCAGCGATTTTATATATTTTTACACAATATATATTTCATTTGTAGATTTTCATTTGTATTATACATATAGATCCTTATAGAAAATCACAATTTTAATTTTTTTAAGAAAATTGTTCAGATCTGTACTTGTTCAGACACACAGATTCTGCATTTTTAAATTAAAAATAGCTAATTTAATAATTACACATTTTTCATTCATTAATTTTAATCCTTCGCATCTGTTAACAGTGTCATTTCTGAGTATAAAAAGGTTCGCATTGAGAGAAGTTTTGCCGTCTTGAAATCACCATGCTAAAACCATAAAAGTAAGACATAATTTTATGTTTCGACTCAGTTTTGAGACGTAGCCAGACGTATTGGAGACGAACTCAAGAGAACGCCAAGTCGAACTCAAATCGAAGCATTTTTACTTAAGTGAACACTTTTCCTCTAAGAAATTGAGATCTAAATAGTTATTGGTCGCACTCCATCGGCTACTTGGACAAGCTATAATCATAGGAATCAGGTATAAAAAATACATTTTTCAGCAGGATGTTTGATTCTACACGGAAGTTCGTCTAATGGTATCAAAAGATAAGTGTGCTTGTAAGTTGTTGTATAATGACATGTCATGAAAAGAATATTTTGGGTGCAGTTAATATTCATTTAGAACCTAATTACCTCGAAGATGTACATTTTAGACATGGTGCACCTGGAAGTTGTTGTACAATGACGGGTCATGAGAAAAATGGGTTAGGTATGGCCAATCTTCATTTAGTACTTAACGTCCTCAAGAAAAATCTATTTTGTAGACCTGATTCACTTAGAACTTTTTGTCCAATGACGGGTAATAAGAAAAAAGGTTCGAGTGTGACCAATATTTATTTAAAACTTAACTTTGTCGAAGAAGAATTATTTTTTAGACTTCGCGCACCCGAAAGTTGTTGTTCAATGGCGGGTCATTAGAAAAATGGCTTGCATGCGGCTTATATTGATTTAAAACTTAACTTCCTCCAGGAAAAAGTATTTTTTAGACCTGGTGCACTTGGAAGTTGTTGTACAATGACGGATCATAAGAAAAATGGATGGGATTGTGACCATTCTTCATTTAGAATCTAAGTTCCTTGATGAAGTGTATTGTTTACATCTGGTATATTTGGATGTTATTGTGCAATGATGGGCCATGAGAAAAAAGGCTTGGGTTTGGCTAACCATTATTTGGAACTCAACTTCTTTGAGAAGGATTCTGTTTTTAGGACTGGTGCACTCGGAAGTTGTTGTCCAATGATGGGCCATGAGAATAAAAGCTTGGGTGTTGCCAATCTTTATTTGGAACTCAACTTCCTCAAAGAAGATTTATTTTTTAGACCTGGTGCGCTCAGAAGTTGTTCTGCAATGAGGAGTCATGAGAAAAATGGGTGGGGTGTGGGTAATCTTCGTTTGGAACTTAACTTACTCGAGGAAGATGTATCATTTACACCTGGTGTATTTTATAGTTCGTGTATAATGACGAATGTTCCCAGAAACCGCGAGAGTGGGACCAATCTCTATTTGAAAGTCAAATTTCTTTAGAATTATGTATGTTGTACACCTAGTGCTGCAATTTTCAGACGGAAATTTATTGGAATTTCCACGGTAAGTCAACGGACTTTCCAAATGGAATTTCCGTAGAATTTCCGTGGAGTACTTTCCGGGGAATCTTTCCACGTAGGTGGAAAGATATGAATAAACAAAAGTTTTTCACCCACAAAAAGGAGTTAAAAATTGGTTATAAATCAATTTTTGAATGGACGCGTAGTTTTTGTTTTAATCATAGAAAATAATATTAAAAATAACAAAATTAAATTTTTGGATAAACGACACAACCTACGAAAAAAAAACAATTTTTTTAATGCGTAGGGGAACCAACCCTACAGTAGATAGCAAAAAATTCAACAGCGTTTTAACTGCATCAGTTTCCAAAAATAAAGAAAGGTTATCATTTTTAAATAAAGCTTGCATATTCAATTGAGTATTCTTATAGCAAAAAATATCACGAAATTAATCAATTAGCTGCATTAAACATTTTTATTAAACTTGGTCAAGGGTATGATTTTAACACCTCTGTCCATCAATAGATAATCGTTTCTGATATTGCTCCTGGGCATGATGAAATACTCAATTCTCGATAATTATAATTTATCATTAGTATACTTACAATTAAAATCAGTTTATAAAGTAAATAATAGTTTAAACCATGATTATTTTACAAAAATC
>CAKNWU010228027.1:2166-13331 GCA_932072015.1 Andricus quercustozae | reverse complement strand
TTACTAAACGACGCGAAAATTAGAAAAAATATTTTTTTCCTATATACAGTATACCAAAATTGTTCTTTTATTTTAGACCTTGATTTACCATAAGAAGAGTATGATATATATTTTTAAAGATTTCCACTATTTTATGCATGCTAGTTCTAATAAGAAACCCCATTTTTTTAACAGAAAAGATGTCGTGATTTAAAAATCAAATTGCGATTTGAAGCCAATATAAGCAATTTTGATTTTTTATTGAATCGGGAATGATGAATTGAATTTTATAATTAAAATCGATACATTACAGTTTTAATGTGCAATCATTTTAAAGTCGGTTGTCACTTGGTTTTCGTAATATCGTAAACATAAATGGAGAAATAATTCTAGAATCTATTGCCTAAACAAATTATAAATAAAGTAAATGCTCGCGTGTTCCTCGTGACTCTAAATCATAAGAATTACTCATCTTGTTACAATTTTATGGGTTTCATTATTCATAATAATCAAGCTCTCCCTCTCGTTCTCTCTTCATCTTCATAGTGGATCCTTCGCAGGCAAATTTCAGGCACTATGTGTGCAATATTCATGCTATGCAGTTTTGCCATAACCAGCTTGTATGTGTTGTATGTGAGTGTGTATGGTAGCCCATAAAATACAGCAAGTAATAATCGTTCGAAGTCAGCGGTGCCGACCTACCAATAGCGAACACTTCCAACGAGCTCGCGTACATGTTAAAATGGGCTTCTGGGGTCTACGAGGTTACTCGCACGGCCTCCGACCCCGGCTCTGGAAGCACCGTGTCTAATTATTACGCGTAGTATTATTAATGTTAAATCATAGGGCTTGGCACGCGCGCTTAATTAAGGTACTCCAGCTGGAAGACTAAGTAGTCATCGTTTAACTACACGGTGAAACGAACCTCTAAAAAGTCATTGGTGTTTCGCCGAAAACATATTAAAGTTACTACGGCCACAGTCTTTTCCAAACGAGTTTGAAATATTAATTAGAAATTAAGAAAATTCCTCATGGAATATCTTTAAGGCGTTACGTAGGTAAATCCCGCAAAAAATAAAGGCGAAATTCCTGAGTGGATTGACAGTGACCTAAAAACTGAACAATGCGCAATTCGAAGAATTTTTTTTTCACTTTATGAACAATAGAATAACATAAGTTAAAAAAATTTAATACGGCTCACTTATAACAATTTTTGTCATTTATATTTTTCGCCCCCCCCCCCCGCCCCTCCTAAAATGGTTTGAAAAAAAGTTGTATCTTCAAGCACATAAATGAGCATGGTGGGACTGAACCAAGTTTAAATGAAAGATTCACGTAAATGCAATTTTTTATTGTTTATGGTAACATGGCATCCCACGAAATTTTATGTTGAAAACAAAAATAATCTGTTTAGCAATTTTTTTAAAAAGACGATTTTTGTATTTAATTACTGGCAAATGAAGAAATTTTCATAGGATTATATGGTTAATATTGGTTAACCTTTTTTTTTAAATAGATTCTTCATTGAATTTGAATGTTGTATTCAATTACTACGAAATTAGGAAATTTTCGTATCAATAAAATTAAGTATTTTCTTTTACAGTTTCGATAGAATTTTTCAACTCTTTTCCATTGATTATAAGCATTTTTTTTAAATACATATTTGACCTTGAAAGAATGAAGTTCGAAAATAATTTTCACTTTTTTTCCACATTGGACAGTTTTGGTTTGTTTCTTTTCAGGCTGAACATAAGGCTGAGCTTTTTTCCTTTAGAACCTCAAGATTTTAAAAAGTCGGGCGATATTGATTTATTTATCAAAATAAGCCTCAACTAGTTTTTTTAGGACATCATCTATTTTGAAGATTTAAAACTCTGTTAATATTAGCAAACAAAAATTTGGTCTTCAACAGTTTCGATAGGATTTTTCATGTTCCTTTCACTGAACATAAACATTTTCTGAAGAAAAAAAATACTTTTCTGGAACTATGGCTATCTATTTTTTGGGTTTATTTCAGACATAGAAGGAACCTGAGCTTTTTTCTGTATAAAAACCTTAAGTTTAAAAAGTTAAGTGCTCTGGCGCGCCCGTGACGTCATCGTTCGTCCACCAAGGTCTCAAAATTTATTTTTATAAACAAATAATTTTCAGCTGACATTTTCATGAAAAGGTGGTTTAGAGAACGTTAAAACATCTATCAAAACTGTAGAAGGCTAATTTTTTTTACGAGCATAAAAAGAGTTTTAAATCATAAAAACAAATCATGTCTTTGCAAAAGCTACTTAACGCATAGTTTCATGTATAAATAAATGATGGCCCAATTTTTAATCTTGAATTCTCTGAAATAAACAAGCTCTACTTTATTTTACACCTAAAATAAAACAAAAAAACATATTGCAAATTCGAAAAAAATAAATTTATTATTGACCTTCATTTTTGAAAGTCAAATACTTATTTTCTCCAAAAATTTTCACTATTACTAAAAAGATCGTGAAAAATCCTATGGAAACTGTACAAAAACAAATTATTTTGTTTTGACATTAAAAGACTTATAACTTGCCTAATTCGATGATACTCCTCCTGGGTAAATATTTTTTTCAGCGGTAACGTTTTCCCTGATAAATTTCCATTCAGTAGGACTACATTTTGTCAAAAATGTAGCTTTTTTGCTTATAAAATCTGAAATTTGGTTATAAAACTGGCCGCTGTTTAGTGCAATATAGACGATTTTTTACGTAATATCTGTCAATTTAAAGCAATTTAAAGCATCAGTTGGTTAGTTATCATGCCGGTTTGAAATTTTCGGAAGTTTAGAATGTCAACACTTGAAGAAATTTAAATTTACCTGTATTTTCCGTAATTTTCGAGTTTCTTAAATGGTTAGCACAAAAAACTTGCAAAGGATTGTGGAATAATAAAATACAAAAAATATATAATTTGACCTACGTGTACCCCCCTAATATTTCTTAGGAAAGATGATTCACAAATTTTTTTAATTTTTATTAAACTACAGATTCAGATATTATATATTTCTCATTTTTTCTTCCATAACAATTAAAAATCTCATTTTTCTCGCAAACGATTCAAGATATGAATAGTAGTTTCATACTTCAAAATTGTTTCCCTCCCTGAAATATATGTATAATTGTCGACAAGGGCATTCAATTAATTAATTTCTGATATTAAATATTGCCGATTACTAATCAAATAATTTTCTGGAGAAACGAGAAACAATTTGCCTCAGCAGAGGAAAATTAGTTGTCCAGTAATCGGCAAAATTTAACATCAGAAATTAATTATATAATATTTGATTGTTTAGAACATGCGTACTTATTTCAGTAATAATGTTAATGATAAGGCTCATGATATTATTATGATTTATAATCTTCAGCGAGAATAAAAAATTGGTTTTTATCTTTAAAATTAAAAAAAAACATCGTTTTAGGATTAATCAACATTTTCTTGTATTTATTTCTAAGATGTCTTTTGATTATTTCACATAACTAAAAAATTTGGTAAATTTTTCAGCCGTGCTAAAATTATTGTTATTATCATCGTTTAATATTTTTAATTTTGACCAAATTAAAATTAGGAAGCATTTTAAACAGGAAAATGATTATTTTGTCAATCCTTCAAAGGATTTAAAATCAAATACTTGTTTTCCTCTTTATATTTCCTCCCAATTTTAATTTATTCAGAAGCAAAAATAGGAATTCACGAAAAAGAAAATCAGTTTAGCACAGCTGGAACATTCAAAAAATTTCTTATATATCCCAAGGAACTTTAAAAAACTTATGAAAAATGTTCTTCACATTATTGCTAAAGTAAATATAAATGTTAAGAAAAATAAAGTTCATGCTTTTCCTCGAAATAATACAGGGCAAATACTTCTGCATATTTAAAATTCATATTGAAAAGATTCCTAAGTTTTTCAAACATAGCAAACAAAAAAAACGTGCTCCTCTCTTGTATATTTTAAAATCCAAAAGTAAGCGAAAAAAATACACTATCCATTAAAAATTTACCCGTGAGACTAAATGTGTTATTATTTGTTTATTAAATCTAATTAAGTGTGGCTTCACAAATTTTATTGGTACCCGAATGAATTAAAAAGCATACGTTTTTGCATATCGTAAATCGTTTTAAGGGACAGAGGAATCGATAACCATAACTGAAATGAAGAAATCATTTGCATACGCAAAAAATGGCGTAAATCTTTGTCCTTCGCAAATGGAGGGGAAATGAATGTTTCTAGGTGTTAGTGACAGTCGACAGTAATTTTTTTAAAAGCGGGCGGATCCACATAATGGTACTTCCACACGAAATCGGGCCGTAATTTACACGCCTCGATGGCTTCATTAGGCGAGAATCCCAGAAATGACAGTCACGTTTGCTCGAGGGCGTGAGAGCCCTTTTTTCTCCTTTCTTCCAAAAGTGTTATAATGCTTTTAACTTGCTCTTAGAACCGAAGTTCAAGCCAAAAATGGCCAGGTGGAATCGAGATCCTCAGGACTTCCCTCAAATTCACGTGAATTTTAAGTACGTAATTAAAAAATCGGGTTTAGTAACTGAAAGTTGAAATGAGAGTAATTAATTTAGAATTTATGTAAATATTCGATTTTATACCGGCAGTATTGTGAGAACATTCATGTTGAATAAACTTCTTACGTAATATCGCACAGGGTGGCCACTGACCAAGAAAACTTGGAAAATAGAGAATTAGCCTAAAATTTTGAGTCAACAAAGTTTTTAGAAGGAAAGGAAAGGTCGCATTTATGCAAAACCTTTCGGAATTGATGATAGGCCTAGAGATCATGATCATTATACATGAAAATATCCTGGTCTAGCGTACAACAACTGTAACCTATAAACTGATAAAAATGCTGTCATTTCTCTTCAAATTACTTAAAATTTTAATATTTTAAATATTGGAGATTGTCAACAAATGAAAATTATATATAATATTTCTCATTATGTGAAATTTTTTTGTCTGGGTTCGTTTTATACTATATTTTTAAGGATAAAAAAACGCAAAAAAAAGATTCTCAATCCTCCGTAACTTCGTGGTAAGAGCACGTGACCGGCAATCAGTTCACGTGGGTTCGATTCCTATCGAAGCTAATCAAGAAGAGGCTATTTATCACCGATAAGAATTTGTAATATTTGTTATTAAAAAAAGAAGACCAAATGATCGAAATTCAAATTTAACATCTGGAATATAAAACTATAATGTTACTAAATAAAGCACAAATTAACGTATGATTTTCTGTCTAAAATCCAAAATATATATTTTGGATTCTGGCTCACAAAAACGGGAATATCTCCTAAATTGCGATAAAAAGGGCCTTTTCTTGCGAAACGACACAATTTTGATTTTGAAATGACATTAGTTGCTTTCTCAGAAAATCCAACTATTTCTGTTTGGTAGTTAATTTTTTAAATTGAAAAGTCTATAATTATATTTTTCGTTCAGAATTTATCTCTTTTGGTCAAAAATTTAACTCTTTTGTTGAACATTTGTCTCTTTTAATGTAAAATAGGTCCTTTTGGATTGAAAATTAATCTTATGGTAGAAAAAAAAATTCGTCTCTTTTGGTTGAAAATTTAACTATTTTGTTGGAATTTTAACTATTTTAATAAAACTCCACCACTTTGGTTCGGAAATTGATATTTTATGGTTGAAAGATAATACTATTTATTCAAAAAGTCTAGTATTATATCTTAGATTTAGAATTAATCTCTTCTGGTTAAAAATTGTACTAATTAGTTGAAAATTTTATTATTTTGTGGTAAATTAAAGTATTTTCTGAAAAGGTCATCTTTTTTGTTCAAAAATTTAACTGTCTTGTGAAAAATTCGTCTTTCTGCAAAGAAAATTCGTCCTGTCGAATTGAAAATTCATCTTTTATGGTTAAAAGTTCATTCTTTTTAATTTGAAATTCTACTATTATATGTTTGGTTAGAAAATCTACTATTTGGTTGAAAATGCAACCATGCACTTCAAAAGTTTTTTTTTTATTTGAAACCTGAATCACTCTTTTCGTTAAAAATTCTACAATTCACCGAAAAATTTCATAATTTTGTTGAAAATTCTACTCTTTTGTTCAAAACTCGTCTTTTTGGATAGAAAACCCCTACATTTGGATTAAAAATTCATTTTTTGGTAAAAAAAAGTCATCTCTTTTGTTTCATGAGTTCATTATTTGGTTGGAAATTCATCTTCGCAGGTTGAAAATTCCACTATTTTGTTGAAAATGTAATGTAATTATGTATTTTACCTTCGTGTTCTGAAATATTTAATTTTTTTCAACATTCATATAGTAAGGCAATTAGTATCCAATTAATATTATTATAAACACTTGAAAGTCAACTGCGAAAAAATTCTAATTTTGACCAGAAGAAGCGGAAAACAGACTGGAATTTTGTTTTCAAGTTTGTCGTAAGATAATAAAAATACTCTTTAGTAGATTTATTAGTAGACATAATAGTGGATTATTTGTGCCATTAAAATGTATAATAATCTTGGAAGATAAATACGTTATTTAATGTAACATGTAAGCGTTTAATAGGACTGTTGATGAAAGTTAAACGGCATATTATTTCCATAACTCAAATGCGCAAATAAATTTTACTGTCTACCTGAGCTGTATGAGCTGAATATAGCTTTCAATCAAAACAGGATCTCTGATTTTTACACGTAAGTCCGCGTAAGTTTTCACCGACAAAAGCACGACTAACGCGTAAGCGATACTCTGCTATTGCCTCCATTAGTCGTTAATATATGCAAAATATCCTTATTATCCGAGCCGGTCGTCTCATAAAGTGCGTATAAGAATTATAGGAGATATGAATCTCCACCTGACCACATCTTTCACATCTTGAGATGCTGGGATCTCTTTATGGAAACCTGGAAAGTGCGAATGGGAATGGAAAGTCGTGTGATGTAACGCCGATAAGGGGAATCACTCTAATCTTGAATCCATTTCCACGTGATTAAAGAGACATAAGAATCTTAAAAAAAAAAGAGAAGCTAATTAGAGATTGACCTCTTCAAATCGTAATGAAAACTGATAACATCAATTAGCCACTGATTCGCTAAAAAAAGATATAGCAGGAAATGTTCTAAGAATAAGAATTTTAAATTATGCTAATTTCATTTTCTGTAATAAAACCAGTTACTTCTCCTGACCTTAGAACCGAAATGTTTAATCTTTTCTGATACATTTACAAAAGAAACTATTTTAAAAGTGCATAATTCCTTTATAAAGATATTGAAAGATAATGAAAAGCGCATTCTTTTATCTGTTTCCTCAAAGAGAAATTAGGACATCAGTTAAAGATTTAAACTTTAAAAACCTAAGTATACCATGTAATAAATAATTAAATTTAAAAAAAAAGCTACTCGCTGCGCGACTCGCACGAATATGACATGCAGCAATGACAATTAAAAATGAATCATCTAAAATTGGGCTGTTTTAATCAAGTGAAACATTTGGAAATTAAAAAAAAATACATTGAAATATTATACTGTTCATAGAATCATTGGAATCATACTCTTACAACTTGAATTTGAAAGCTTAATGCTTGAAAATATTGAAGTTTGAGCTTACGAATTAATTGACGTACTTTTAATTTATAATATTTCAATAAAGAATTTCATAACTGTGATTGTAAAAAATTTACAAACTTGTAAATTTGTTAAAAATAAAAAAGATCAATATAGTGAGTTTAAGTTTAAACACTGTAATTGAAATGGAAGCGCTTAATCGCATTCTAAAAATTATTATTTAGTAGTGGTTTTAAACAAAGATTTAAACCATTTATCACATAAATAGCAACAAAAATTTATTGTAATTGGAAAGCTTTTGATACTGAAAAATCCAGAATTTATTTGCCGAAAGGACCCCAAACGTTTCTTATGGAAATTGGGTCAGTTTAACCGAAACCTAATTTCCATAAGAAACGTGCAGGGTCTTTTAATGATGTGAAATTGAAACATTAAAAAACGAGCACTTATAAATTTTACTACATAATTTTCAAAATATGTTTTTTGCGATTATTCATTTTTATATTTTACTTGTATGAAATATAACAATTTTAATGAAAACTTTCAAAATTCAAAAACAAAAATATAAAGCATTCAGAATTAAACGAGTGTAGACTCAACGATGATTAAAATCACAAATAGTTGTTATTTATCGAAATAGAGACTTTTAAATTTGTGCAATTTTGTTTTAGATAATTTAAATGTGTATGCTTTTAAATTCGATACCAAACGTTCATACAATTGGATGTAGTAGATATAAAAACTAAGCATATTAAATTGGAAAGAAAACAAAATTGATCACATTTGGCTTTTATCGATTTGACAAACATTTTTTTTGACAAAATTATTAATATTGCAATTTAAAAAAATTAAAAACTCGAATTATCAAGAAATGGTAAAACATTTTGTTCAAAGTGTGATAATTTCAAAGCTGAGTAATATAGGGATTTATCTTCTTCTTTCTGATTCTAATAAAATTTCTCGTCCTCTTCCGAAGTCCGTCAAAAATTTTGTTTAAAGTTAAAAATTGTTACAACGACAGCGGTTTTTCTCAAAATATTCAGCTACTTTGCTAAAAAAATGCACCTTTTTTCTATTGATTTTCTTTTAAAAAAATGTTATCTAAAGAACAATTTATCATATTTTTTGGTCAAACCGATACAAAACACAAAAATAAATGAATCAATTTCTTTTCTGTAAAGAAGTATTAGAAAAATTTTGTTCGACACTTTTGTCTATCTCTCATGATTTTCGAAATTTTTGCGACAATATGTTAAAATCCTTTAAAATTTATATTTTGTCTCAACAATACAATTTCACGGTATCATGAAAAACTAAAAAAGGCGTAAGCACGAGTTGATCGAATAATAATGAATTAAGTTACATAAGTTGTTGAAATTCTTAAATTGCGTTCTTCATTGTTTTTTTATGACAACATAAAATCATATTTATAAGAAAAAAATGAAAGGATTTTACACATATTTTCGCAGAAATCTCGAAAATAACGCAAGACAGGCGAATGTATTACCTTACTTTTTTGTTGTAACTTTTTTAGAGAAACAGTTTTGTTCCTTTGACCTTTTTTGAATCTTATGTCGTTTTAGAAAAAAAGTGAGATTCCATTTTTATGACAAAAAAATTCTCTCTTCTCTCCAAACCACCCCTTACATTATGTATGAATCTAGAAAAAAATCAATAGAAAAAAACGGTATGTTTTTTGAGTATATCAATTAGGTCACGTAATAATGAATCACTTTTAATTTGAAATCCTAAAAATTGTATATCAACATGATGTCGGATTCAAAGATGAAATTCAAATCAGAACATAAAAATGTGTGTAATTTTTAATCATTCAAATTACAATTTCATTTTCATGTACTTAGCCCTGTCAGAAAAATGTAATAAAACTTTGATAAGCGTCATTACTAACTAATTAGCAAGAAAAAATGTGCTTGGCTTAATCAAAATTCGCCGCCTTTTATCATTTGGCTGAAAAACAAGTTTCTGATACTTATTTTACGTCAAAGAATCAGCCAAAAGGAGAAGTATATTCATATCATACGTATCCTTGAGTATATGTCAAGCATGTCAACATTCATCATCCAACACATTTGAATTCTTGTTATATCTCGAAATCCAGTTTAAATGGAGGTTTTCAACTCTGTCATTAGGAGCATTCCATGAAAGTTAGGGCGACGTTTTGGTCTCCTTTGCTTCGTCATCATTAAGGTCTTATCATCCTCGATGTCGCTGAGTTATTTCCAAAGAGTTATACAAAGCTAGGTGGAGGAAATTTTTCACAAAAAAAATTTTTAAGGCGCAAATTCATCTTGTGAGTGCAAAACGGAAAGTTCGTTGGCGCAAATGCACGTATAAATTATGAAAACACCTCCGAGTACGTTCACGCTTATAAGTACGGCACTGTCCTCCTACACGTTCATTCATAGAAAATGTATGACTTCCTCGGATACATCTAAAATGCGGTGGGCTCACGGTGATGAGGAAGGAAGCCCTTTTTCTGAATGGTAATCCTTTTCTTTCCTTTCTCCTTGCCTTTAAGCCTGAGAGTCTTCTTTGGAAATTGAATTTATTTTCGAAAGTGAAATAGAAGATAGTTTTTTAAAAGTACAGTAATCTCTCCATAAACATTTATGACGCATAAAATTCCACCAAGCGTAAATTTATTAGAACAATCAATATAGATTGTGAAAGCAAAATTTGTGAAAGTAATAACAAAAGATATGTAAATTTAATGTTTATTCTTTCAAAACAATTACAGAAACTGGTAAAATGTATTAAAAAAAGATGATGGAAAAAAGAAAAAACGTTGGCAGGATTATTATTATTGAGAAAATCACGCCAAGTCTTCATTTTTTCCCCTTTTAATACAATCTCAAAGTTTCTGTCATTTTTCCAATTTAACAAAATTCAAAATTACATATCTTTTACAATTACTCGACAAACTTTAATTTCACAAATTATATTTATTGTACAGATAACTTTTCACTTTTTTAAAATCAACATTTGTATTACATAAAACACTCTTTTTAAAGAAATAAAAATATTAAATACTCAACATAGTTTAATGATCAATCCTAAAAAATCTATAACCTTTCTGAGTGAAATGTACACAATATCGAGAAATAACATTAATGAACTGAAAGTTTCTTAAATAGATTAAGAATAAAACTTGTGCTGAAAATTTTATACCAATATGTTAAAAAGTGTAAGCTTTTGCTGTGGCTAATTACTAAAAAATATTTTTTGTTACATAAAATGAACAAAAAATAATTGTTAAACCAAAGGCTCGTCCAAAAAACTGATGCTCAAAATTAGTTGCAGATCGATTCTGAACAATCGATTTCTAAAGTATCGAGAACTTCATGCAGCATAATTGTTCTGAAAATTTTTTATCGAAATCTTGAGAAATAAATAATGAATGAAAAATCCTTGAAAAGATTTATCTTGAAATTTGTCTACCAACTGGATAAATAGTGTAGGCTGTAGGTGTATCTAATTACTGAAAAATCGATTTGTTTTTATAAAAAGTACTAAATCCCTCAAATTAATTAATAAATCAAAAATTATTTAAAAACACATTAATAATTTCATCAAACGGACTCTTGAAATTCTCGTTCCA
>CAKNWU010228024.1:1642-21771 GCA_932072015.1 Andricus quercustozae | reverse complement strand
TTTTTTGGACGTTTCTGAACCCTTTCTCCCCCCTTGTCATGATACGGTAAAATGGACAATGGCCCCGCCGCCCCTCATTGTTACGTAACTTTCAGTAATCTGGTTTGCCACTATAAATATGTTTTCTCTGTGTGCAAAAGTTATTGTAAATATTTTATTTGTATATTTTTCGATAAAAAATAATAGCATAATATCACATTTAAAAAAAATGATTTTTGATTAGGTTAGCATTATGCTAAATATCAACAAAAATATTTAATTTTTTTTTGGATTTAGTTACTGGAATAATTATTTCAAATTAAAAAAAAATTGTCCTACATATTTCTACAATTGTTAATTATGCTAATTTGTTGTTTTTTGACGGTCTTGAAATAGCCTAAGAATTAAATTAGAAAATGCTTTCAATTAAAAAAAAGAAGTGTTTAATGCTAATCGTGACACGTTGGGGAAACCGGGCCACTCATAAGTTAAATTTTATCATTCGATTAAATTTTTCGGGTAAATATCTATTAGATTTTCGATTATTTTCTGTAAAATAAATGTCTAAATTTATTTTACAGGCTATTTGCTCTAGTTTCGTGGATACATTTTTATAAAAATCATATTTATGTATGACTGTAATTATCTGTAGTTTGGTTAAGTTAAGTAAAGAACACTTGCTAAACTTTAATTGCAAATTTTTTCAAAATTTATGTTGCCTATCATATTGTATATATATATCGTCTCAACACTATTATATAGAATTTTGGGCAAGCTAAAATATATTGTTTTGGCTGTAGAATGATTTTTATAACAAGTTTTTTAAATTTGCAGAGGAAAGCGGGACATGTTTAGAAATTATAATACCCAAATTAAATTGTCTTATTTAATAAAATACTCTGATGAGTAGTTGCAAAATAGGGATTATTTTGATAATTTTGTGTCTTTGTATTTTTAAGCTTATATGCCAAAAAAGCATATAAGGTTATGTTTTTACTAAAAATAAACACGTATTTTTATGTTGTTACTCATTAAATTTGTTTAAACTTTTCTGAAATAACGATATAGTCTTTTTATTTATAATATTTTTCAACTTGGTATTATTAAAAATTTTTTCGTCTCTTTATCAAAAATTCTAAGACACTGAGGGGTACATACCGACATACTTTGGATAGTAATAACTAGTTATTTATCGCTAATTTAAGTGTTTAACTTAAGGGCATGGAAGAGTTAGACATTATATGTTGAAAGCATTGATATCTAAAATTAATTCCTTCCGGTAAAAAAATGGAAAAAACCTAAAAAACCGGTCCCGCTCAACCTCATTTTACGGTATCTCATTACCCAAATACAAAAGGAAACATAATTTTTGTTGGTGTTTCCAAAAATTCTGACTCGATCAAAAATGATTTTTTCTAAAATATGATTCTATATTATTTCAAACTTTAAAAATTTTCAACCACTCTGTAGTGGCCAAATGCGACAACTAATTATTTGTTTATGGCGGCTTATCATGATGGCGTTACATAATGTATAGATGACCCCTTACTAACAATTTTATAATCGAGATGAACTACAGAATCTAAGTATAAAGATAATTGTAAGATAAGTCCAGGTGCAAGCCATAATATAAGTGTCAAACCACTTTTTAAATACTTTTTAACCCTAGAAGAGCAAGTTTCGATTATTGTCCTAAGCAATTGTCATTACAAAAATATTAGTCCAACCCTTGTTCAATAGATTATTTTTAAAAAAGGCTTCAATTCATAGCTTCACTAATTTAAACACATCAGTGAGAATTTTTTATAGTTGGTCTTCGCAACCATCTTTTTTAATTTTTTTTTTTTAATTTTGAGCATATTTGTTCTTTCTTTTGGCAATTTTTGTTTGCGAATGTTAACATGCTTTAAATACGTCCCTTGTTTCTAATGGTCTTAAAAACAGTCTGCGTAATATTAAAAATCATTTCATTAGAACACAAGGACAAAAATAAACAAAAATACATTTTTTGAGTTTACTGAAGTAAACAAAGGATGTTTTGGACTAATTAATGTCGGTAACTATACGCGGGAACGTGAAAGCCTACCAATAGGGGTTGGTTCGCTTGCACTTGGTCTTTTGAACGCGACCTCTTGTGTACCTACCTCATAGGTATAGTTATCTACCAATCTATCCTTTATTGGAACTACGAGAGGAGGTACTTACCATGGGCCTCTTCATATGACTAATTATGCTTCATAAATGTAAGTAAATATACATGCGAAACATTCTTGTCAAGGCTTGCATGATATCAATATTGGCAAAAGGCAAATACATAATAAAATCAGCGAATTTTATATCTATTCGGGAAATAGTATTAGCGCAACATCACATATTATATATTATAGGCTGTACATGGAATTTTAAGCAAGAAGATTATATATTTCACTTTAAAAGTTTATAAGAGTTTGTAATTATAATCAGAAACTGTTCAACTGTTCACGTTTTGAAACTGAAAGTATGTGTTCCTTATAATTGAACAAAAAATAAATATATAGGGAATAAAATAGATTTATTTATTCTGCTAGACATATCAGAGATTTGGCATTTAAAACATCGAAAAGACTTATTTTGAAAGAGTTTTCAGTCTCTCGAATTATGAATCTTTTCCTGGACATCAACATAATTAAATATGGCAAATTTTTGAGCTCAAAATTTTTTCCAATTGTACTTTCTGAAAACATTCTATTATATTACAATAAGACGCGTCAATTCTACGAACGATTTTATTTATAATATCGAGTTAAATTCAATTGTATGTTGAAAGGCATAACAAATTTACGATATTCTAATTTTTTAAATTAAATTTTCTTTCATGGAAATAAATTTCAGAACTTCTAGAAGTTCTCTCTTCTGACTTTTTTTGTAAGATATAATACCTCATTTGTAAAATTTGATATATAATCATAATTTCCCGTGAGCAATTAATATTCGAAGGGGTTGAAAATATACAACATCCCCAACTTAAACTAAATTCGAATTAAATCCAGGAAACTCTGAAGAATAAATCTTCAAGGTTTTAAAAAAATCAAAGCATATGTCAGGATATGAGACAGAGCATAATTTAACAGAGTCGAGATTGGAGCTTATTTTGTCGCAGGAGGGACATTAATATTTTCATCCCTTGGAAGTAGCTGGAGCTTCTCGGACCGCGGCATGGGTGAAAACCGCAAAGGGTGAGTCCGTCGGCTTCCATCCTTTAAAACATTCGCAGCTTCCATCTTGCCGATATTATTGACGTTTTTTGCCACCCCTATTTTTCCGAGCACCCCCACACCCTTGGTGTGGTTGATGGAACCGTGGCGAAGGAAGTGGAAGGCAAAGGGGGTAGACGGGCCAAGAGGGAGTAAGACGGCTCTTATTCGCGCGGGCTTTTTAGAATACTTTATTGACTGAGCCTTCGTGGGAAGAGGTGGGGGAGGGGGTTGCTCTCGGGGGTTGGGGTGCGAGGGAAAAAACATTAGGAAAGACTGGAAGTGAAACGAGGAACGAAACGGCCGAGCTTTCTCGCCCTCTTTCTCCTTTCTTTCTCTGCTTCTTTTCTCATTTCTCTTCTCCCCTTTCAGCTTTCTCCTTCTCCTTTCTTTCCTTCCCTTTTCCTCTTTTTCTTTTGGCCTTCGCTCTCTTGCTCTCGTTTTTGAATTTAAATACCAGACCGGTACCTAGCAGCAACGGCGGACCCCGTGACTCTGACACTGTCTTTGCGAGAAATTAATGAAGCGACGTACCTAGCTACCTACTACTATAATAAGAACGAGATGGCAAGAGAAGCCCTCCTTTTTCCTTCTCAATTCTTTACTCTTGATATGTTTTTCTCTTTTTATTTTATGGTGCCAACTCGCTTCCTCAGTCAGCAAAAGTGAAAATAAAGTGATCAAAAGAAGTACTCTAAGAAACCACAGAGGAGACTTATTAGGAGTGGCAATAAGCATGGTAAAAATGGAGGAGAAATAACCTGATTGGATGTGAAAACAACCTTGGGAATAAGTAATTTACCGATCTTTGTCAATCTCTCTTTTAAACACAAGATTTTAATTTAATAATAATTCTTTGAGGGGGCCGCAATTTAAATTTTAACTCTATAAAACAAGCATGAGGTAATTTTTGAACTAGAAATTTTGTGGGAAAGCCAAACGACATATTTTGAAAATGTTTCTTACATTTTAAATTTCTTATTCTTGTTCAAACTCCATGTTGAGTATCTAATATTATGGGAGGTAATTCATTTTTATTCATTATTGTACTTGCAGTTTTCACGTGGTATTTCAGAAGACATAATAGTTATAAAAATTTAAAAAGGTATAATCTCTGAATTTTATAGACATTTAATAGTAATTTTATAGTCATGTGGTGAAGTAAAAAATATAGTTTTTTTATTTTTCCAAAAACTTGCATTTTCAATTTTTAATAATTTTTTGTTTTTAAAACCACAGTTTTAATGTTCAAAATTATCTAAAAAATATTTAAAAAATCGGAAGCAATAAGGTCAAAAGTTCGCAGGGGAAATATGTTTTAAAACTCTATTTTCTTTGAAATTTGCAATTCATAACGGCAGAAAGATTTTTGAAAATGTATTTAACGTCAAGAAACAACTACAAGTCAAAGAATGGGTAAGAAAAAATATTGCCAATTTCATAAGAAATCGAATAAGGGGCCATCCATATACCACGTGGACAATATTTCACCACTTGTTGACCCTCCCCTCCCCCCTCGGCCAAAAGGAGCAATGAATTGGCTGAAAATTCGGATTTACTTAAGAATCATGAGCTTAAACAAGGTTTGAAGTCCAAATAAAAAGTCGTGAAAATATTCTTAGTTTTTCATGTGTCCGCCCCTAAACTGTCCACGTGGTATATAGATGGCCCCTAACTAAGTATCTTAAATACTACAGCTCTGAAAATTCTGTCAGCAAAAATTAAAAAGGCAGATTCAGGAAAAATTGTTGCATTACAAAAATATAACAAAAATAACATATTTCTAAACTTTATATGGTGCCAAAAACTGGAAATTCTTCTTGGATTTGCAAAATTTTGCATTATTGAAAGTAAAATAAGAAATTTCTTGCGTGCAATTTCTTTTTAGTATACAGGGTGTTTTTTTTAACTTGAGACATCGAAATATCTCAAGAAATACGCATCCTATGAAAAAATATCCGTAATAAAAACTTTTTATTTTTGAGGGGGAAAAGCGACTTTGAACAAATTTACCCCGCCCCGCCCCCTCAGGAGGCAGGGAGGGGGGTAACTTTGTAATTTCAAATGGGAACCCCAATTTTTTATTACAGATTCAGATTCTTCTTCATGAAATACATAAGTTTTGTTCGAAAAATTTTTTTCGATTCGCGAAAAATTTTTTTCGATTCACGAAAAAAAAAACTCACCCCCATGTCTCCTGGGGGTGGGGTGGGGTAAATTTTGTTCAAAGTCGCTTTTCCCCCTCGAAAAGAAAAAGTTTTCATTACCGATATTTGTGTCATAGGATGCGTACGATTTTACGATATTTCGATGTCTCAAGTTAAAAAAAACACCCTGTATATTTGGAAAACATGAAATACGATTTTATTAATCTCAGAAAGTTATTTAAAGGGAACATTTTTATAGTTCAAAAAAGTGATGTTAAATAAAAACAATATACCCAGAATAATCTTATTTTTAATTATAATACAAATCTTTCTACAACTATTTATTCATTCTAGCAGTCGAATTAATGCGCCTGCCTAAACGCAAAAATTGTTCAAATGTTTCGTTCGATCAACGAAGTTAAGCAGAGATTGGCATGGTTAAACTAGGATAGGGGCCTTCCTACTCGATCCTTCACTCTCGAACTAATATTATAATAGGTAATTAATTTTATAGACATTAAAAAAGGTATAATTCATAATTTTCTTTTCTCATGATTTGAATGATAGATTTTTTCAAGATACAATAAAGAATAATTTACTGTATAATTCTGCAGAAGGAAAAGTTTACATTTTGTCAATTATTTTTAAATAAATAAATTAAAAAGAAAATTAAATTCACCCATTTAAAAGTTTTCAACCACATGCAAGCATTCTTTCTTTATTTTAAATTGAAGTATTTTTTTAGGAAAACTATCACATAAAAAGTACCAATGACGTGAAAGTAAGGCAAACAGATTGCTTGAAAGAAATCTCGTGAATTGGGAGATAAATTAAAATCGTTCGTGAATTCATGTGTAATGACCATCAAGGCCAGACCTTGGACCATATGTCGAGTGACCCCTTTACTTGGGCTGACCCTTCCCCGGAAAGAATTGGACTCGCATGCTATTTACTATCCGGTGCTACAAAAAACTCCCTGTCCCTTTTCAATTGGCAGATTAAAGAGTTCTTAAATTTTATTCTTCAAAGAATTTACACCGAAATTCGGTGAACGTAGCACAGATATTTTCGGTCGACACTTAGATTTTGAAAGCTTCACAGAAGCAAAAGAGAATTAAAATTAAAACAAAGAATCCTTTATTTCTTGACTTCTCATCATTTCTGAGTTCTGTGTTGAAGCTTTTTTCAACAACAGGTAAAATGAATAATTTAATTATATATTTAATTATTTTTATTCATACTTTAATAATAATACGGCATTGTTTACACCAAATAAACTGAAGCTATACAAATTATTTATTTTTCAAAAGAAAAGTAATTACCAAAAAAAATCTTCCCAAAACTCTACATCATTTTCAGAATACAAACTTAGTTTCCGAAAGTGTGGAAACAAGACTTTGGAAGTTTCGGAGGAAAACTCGATCGAAGGGAAAGTGGATTTGGATTACCATCGCCCTTCTCTAAAAATCTACCTCTTCTATATTCAAAGTTGTTTCGTCGGACGAGTGAAAAAGAGGAAGATCTCTTCGACGACCTTCTTGCCCCTCGGCCTTCCACCCCCTCCCCCTTGTCGCTCACTATTTCCCCGAGGTGGAAAACTTTCTAATCGAGAATTATGAAAGTTATTTGCTATGCCAGGGATTCGAGGGATAAGAGAGAAAGAGAGTAAGAAAGGGGGTGACGGAGACAGGGGTTGAAAACGGGGTTTGGGGTGGAACAGAGAGAAGAGTTCGGAATCAGAAAAAAGGAAGCGGAGTGCGCCCAGGGCAAATCGGTAATTTCGTTCTGCGCGTGCGGCTATGATATTTCCAACCGCTACCGCCTTACCCCTTTACCCCGTCCTTCTTACTTACCCTCATCCCTCGCATTCGAGAAGGTAGCTGAGACTCTGGGTACTGCAAAGGACAAGAGGGGCTAGGAAAAGGGGGCTCGGGGGTGAACGGCAGATCGGGGGATGCAAATTAAAATCCTCGCCATTTTCCCGTTTCTTATTTTACACGGTGGTTCTCAACCAATCTTGTTCAGTACGTTCTATTTTATTCGCTTACCCCGTTGGGGAACAAATTTTCTTTTAAATCAAATCTATGTTATATGCTTCTGTGGAGAATTCAGGGGGAAATTTTGGTGGCGATGCGGTGAGAGCATGGGTTCCTTTTGGAAATCCAAATTAAATTTAAATTTAAACTCATCCCCATATGGGACCCAAAAATAAAATCCGCTTGATAAAAAGCGATTTTGATAATTACCAACCCCTTCTTCTTAAATAAGGAATATTTGCTCAGAATTTTTTCTTGGCGATTTTCGATTTCATAAAAATTCAAGTATACTGTTTCGGACAATTTTCAGAAAATTTAGGGAAATGTTACCACTAATTTCTGTCTTCCCATGATATATTCGGGTAACTACCTCTACCTTTTATCCCACGTTCGTTTTATAAATTACTCCTACTATTTTGAATTCTGAAACAAGTCAAGATTTCAAAATTACCCTTGGTGTTTTGGAAGAAGTCGACGGGACAACAGTTGCATTTGACAACCCCTCCAGAGCTCGGGACTAAGACAGATTAAGTATTTTAAATTGAACAGAGGGAGTTGGGATCCAGTGGGTGGTTGGGTGGACGCAGTGAGGAGGAAGCGAAGGATCCTTTTCCCTCCTTATCATCCTTCCTCTCTCTTTCTTCTCCAGCCGGAGGGAGCTCAGTTTTTATAATAAAAGACCGTAATTATTGCCATCCCCCTTCTACTTCTTTATCCCCCCCAGCCACCCCAGGAGAACATTTTTATTCTGTCCCTCGAGGGAAGCATTCGAGGACCGCCCTGGGTTTGACTTTTTTCATACCACAAAGTATACCAGTTTACCAAAAAGTTACAAGTTTCTTCAATTATTTTACCGAACCAGTAGGGGGGCAATTTATTCCTTTTCAGGGGTTGTTTTTATCTATCGGCTTATTTAGGGTAAGTTTAATTTTTCACGTTAGATTGATATTAAAAAATAATGTTAAGGGATGTTTATCTTTATTAAGAGCATTTAATTTTAGTCAGATTTGACATAGGGAAAGTTACGAAGAAATTTATAAAATGAAAAAGTTATATAAAATGGTATGTGGATAAGTTTATTTCTAGAGATTAATTTTATGAATGATTTTGTTTTCATTTCGGTTAATTGGTTGTAGGTCGATGGTAAATGATGAATTATTAAAGTCTGAAAAAAACAGAAGGGTTAAAAAAATTTTTTATTGCCTCGTTCATTTTGAAATGGAAAAATTTGTTTAATGATGAATAAAATCAACGAAAATAGGCTCAATGTTAATTGCTTTGAATTTTGAAGAAGAAATCTAAATGTCTTCTAGAAAAACAAAGTTTAAGCTGACATTTTTTATTTGACACAAATTACATGGATGCTTGTCTTTAAGCTTCAATTTCAGGTAAAAGCTGCAATGCTTATGTAATACTATTGATCAAGGGCTGATTTTATTCCTTAAAATATTATTTACAATTCTGTATGGTTGGGTTTTATTAAAATGAAATTCGTTTCATGAACGTTTTTTTTGTTGCAAAAAATACTAAAATATAATAATAAACACATGTATACATAGAACGTTTTTTAAATACACACTATAAAATCTTGGATGAATTTTGAGGTTGAATTTACGCATTCTTAAGGGCAAACGGTATTCTGTAACGTCATAAATTTCCGTGACTTACATGTATTTTGGTCCGCCTTCCAATTTTCAAACCAAAGAAGGCATCACGGTGACATTTCGGGAAACAACGGAAAATATCTCAGCGCACATAGGTGTGGCTCATTGAAGTTCGTATTTTGTTTGAATAATGCAATTTTATTCATTTCTAATTTAGAATCTCATTAAAAGCAGGGCTTTTGTGCCCTAGCTAATATTAAATGAAGGTTCCGAAGCGCTCTTCTCAATTATATTATAAATAACAATAAAGGAAATTGCATTATTTACGAGGCGGACAAAAATGCATGTGAAACTTAATAATTCGTGACGTCCTAATATACTATTTGTTCTTAAAATGGGCCTTATTGTTTTTTATAGAGCTTTTTTATTTATTATTTAATTTCAGATCATTTTATCAAAGTTTCATAGAAATTCATTCGCAAAGTACGCAATAAATTTTTTTCGGTAGCAATGAATGACTGAAATTTCAAGTATATCTTGTGGCGCTAGTGGGGATAACGGTGTTGGTGATGTTAATAAGGTTTTTCCTAACTCATAAAAGTTTAATTTTAAAAGATAAAGTGGAGTATAATAGAATTTTTTTGGATCAGTATTATTTAGTTGGTGTGTTTAACTAAGGGTTATTATACTATTTAGGGGTTATCCTCTAAAGTTTTGTTTTTTAATTTTCTTTTAACCAATATAAAAGTTAAATCACAATTGATTAATTTAGGAATATAATAATAATAAAAGTGGAAGTCATAGGATTAGTAGCAGTCTGGATGCTGCGGTTAAAGGGATATTTTAGAATGGTTTGTCAATACTGAAGTATAAATATGCTTCAATTTTACATTTAATGAACTGAAACAAATATTTTCACAAAAAGGTCTTTAATTATCCAGGTTTAGTAGGTGTAATTGTGATTCATAAGGGCTATTATCATACGCTGACCAAAAAGTATATAATGTGTCGAATTCTTGTAGCATAAAAAATTGGAGAGGTCTATCTAATATAGGTGGAAAATAAATTCGGTTGCTGAGGTGAGGAGTAATAGTTTCCAGGGTGTAGAAATAAATATGATGTATTTAATTTGAAGACCAAAATACCCAATTGCTTTCCTTGTTACGGGGTTAATTTTCTTGGGCTGATTATTAGCGTATTTAATCGGACCCTAAGCGATTGATTTTGATGGGGTTGAGGTGTTAGATGAGGTGCCAGAATATGTGAGGTTATCACTTTCTAGCCTCTGGCATATGTATGGCTGTGTGTATAACTGTGTGTGTATAAACTGCCATTGAGAATCTACCGTGTAGTCATTAACCGAATTGCCTGGTGGGGATGGTCTCGGGTTAAGGGGGTGGATGAAGAGGGCGTACCTCGATGGCGGGACACTCGTTCGATTCAATCGATTTCGTTTCACTGGTTTCACATGACGATAACACTGATGTTACCACCGTGGCCGTTGTAAGCCGTTAACTTCAACCAAAGCCAATCCACATCCCTTTCTCACGATCTTCTCTCTGTCATCGAGATTCTCAAGTTTTAGGATAATGAAATCTCACGGGGAAATTAAAACTAAATCAGAATTGAACAATCTTATCTAAAAAGAAGAATAGATTCCCTGATTCTTTTTTGATGAAATTACGTCCAGTTAAAAATGCTGAAAGACATTAGAATGGTATAGAATATATTATAACCTTGCAAAATAGACTAATTCTTTAATCTATTCAAAATTCTCAGTTACCAATATTTCAAAATTTTTTGAAGAAATATTATACTGAATAATAATTTGAGAACCTTGAACAGCCTGTATTCCTCTTCTTGGTTACTGACACGACTGCCCCACATATTTACCTGGTGCACATGGCGATTGCATGACCCTTAACGTAACGTCCGAAAATCCGAGGGACGGAACCGGTTTCGCGATTTTTATGGGGTCATCTGGTAAGGGGAGGTCATCCCATTGAGGTCAGGTTTACAAAGAGAGAAGGAGAGAGAAAGAGGAAAAGAGAGACATCTCCTTTGGTAGTTGAGCGGACCCTTTCACCTCCCTGTTTCGTCATCCGGGCATCTGGTCATCGGAAATTAAAAAGTGCGAAAAAACTTACCTGACCAGTTCGCTCCCAGGCATTCTAAGGGACTTGGAAGGGATATGCTAATATGATCGACCCTTGCGCGCCTGACGTAACCCTTACGATAAAAGTAGGGTCACTTTTGAGAAACGGGTTTCTGCATTTTTTCCTTTGTAATAAAAGCGTTAACTGCCCTCTGGCAAAGTGGTGGGGATTTCATGACGAGAAGATTCGATTCCCTTGGACACGTGTGCTCTGCCAAAATCGCACCAGTTTCGCCTCTGGATACGAAGTCGAAGCATTTTTCGCTTCAGTCGCTTTATTTGAGATTTTATTTGGTAAAAATAATTAATTGTGTCGTTTTTAATTCCTGGAGTAATGCTAAGTGATTTGGAAAGTGACATTCGTTTTGGAAGGAATCGTTTGGTTGGGGAAGTTGGTGTGCAAAGTGAAAAGTTCTTATAAGCACTATACTAATAATAAACACTAATTGTGTATTAAATGCAAGCTTAATAAATAAAAAAGAAACACCCCTCAAATTATCTAGTTCTTGCAAACAAAATTACTTTTTTTTTAAATTTCCAAACACCAAATTTGTTCCAAGTGTCAGGAAAGTAGGTGACATTTCAATACAGTTTTTTTCATCAAATTACAAAGGCAAAATGTATATGTCTTTCTTATCGGTGTGATATTAGGAATTAAAAAAATAAAGATAGCTTTTGAATGCTACCTTTTTATAAATGTATAATATCATAATAATAATCACTTCAGAAAAAATGTTTGAATGTGCCGATTCTTTCGAGATTTTTAGACTGGGGAAAATTTTTTTTTATAAACTTGTCTGAGATGTTCTTTAAAAAATACTTTTATGATAATCACTGAGAACTTTAGTTTTTAATTTAGAAAAAAAAATATTTTTCTATATTGGGAGAAAATTATATCTTAACGTATTTCAGGAATTCCCCGGTTAAATTAATTTTTTCAAATTGTATTTGCTAAAACTGGCATCTCAAGAAAATTAATTCAAACTACTACAAAGACCTTTGAAAATATTCAATAAAACTCTTATTTTTCATTATATTTTCGATTCATTCAAGAATGCCCAAAAATGTTCTTTTGTAAATAAAAACCTAAAACAAAATAAATAGCTGATTATGTGTAACCTTAAAAATTAATTATTCTACTTTTTTGGCTCTCATTAGAGCTTACCACACACAAAAATAAAGCGTACATGCGAAATTAGTGAAAATAGAAACAATTTTTTCTTCTAATCCGGGTAACAGGACATTCGGACAGATATTCTTGATATCTTCGATTGTTTTCTTATTTTATATAGATCATTTTTCCATTATTAGAGAATAAATAATTGTTTTTAAATTATGGTATAATAGTCTAGGCATCTCGTACGAAAAAATGTATTTTTACCGCATTTTTGTCAAAACGGTTTATTAAGGGGTTCTGATAAAAATTCCCAATTTTTTAGAAATTATTACGAAGCGTCCCGAAAATATTTTTCAACAAAATTCCAAAAATCGTGTTTGGGTATATTGATCTGCCCCACTGCATTTTAGAGCAAAATTTTCAACAGAAAAATTGAATTAGAAGAAATTCTAAGAAAGTTAAAAAAAGAACCTTTTAGCACTGATGGACGTCAAGTTATAAATTTTTAAAAAACTCCGATTTTTTCAGTTATGGCCTCCTAAAGTTAATCACTTTTGACCTATTTTTCTGGGAAAATTACGCGTTCCCAGTTTTTTTTAAATACTTTATTTGTGGGTAAAGCTACGTTAATAATACAAAAAAGAAACGTTTAATACAGGAAATTATGCATAAATCCAAAAACAATCTTCTTACCTTCATAGGCCAAGAGCTATAACTCTTTAAAAAACAAAATTTTGCTACTTTCAGGCAAACTATTTTTTTCTACATAGCTCGGTTCGTGCATATCCTATGGAAAAACGGTAACATGATGATTCATAGGGGGCCAAATTTTGTGTAATATAAAAAAAGAAAATCTTTCAGTTTTTATATGTCATGAGTTATGACCATAGAACTTTTACTCTTTCCATTTTGAAGGCTCTGCATGTCCTGGTAAATGTAGTGCAACGATATTTGAGCATTTTAGTGGCATATATGCATTTTTAGTTCATTACAAATCAACTTTTCTTCTCATTTTTCGTTAAAAACAATTAATTGGCTAACCATTGTTCACATAATAAAAATAATATACAATAGAATATATTAAAAAATAATAAATAAAATAATAATACAAATACCATAAATGTATTTTTTTAAATTAGTTTTTATTTTTAAAGCACCGTATAGCGAAATAATAAAATCGATATAAAAAAGCATTGCTCTCATTATTTTATTAGATGGTTCAACTTACAAAATAATTTTCAATTTTTTACGATGAGGTCCATTTCCTCATACTAGGTAATTTATTATTCAATTCAATTTATATTTCAATTATTCAATTATTTAATTAATTTCTTTACTAATAGCATAGTACGTAATTAATTTGTTTACATATTGCGTTATTATCAATAATCAACAATAATTTTTACCTCTGCGATGATTCTTTTATATATGCACAAAATAAATAAAAATAAAATAATTAAATATAAAAATAAATAAAATTATACTATGTTGTAAAACTAATCCCTTCAATAACATTTTTCATAAATAATGAATAAAATGTAAAAATAGCTCATTTATAATTTTTTCTTTATTCTCTTTCGACAACAGATATTCTGGAGGTAATTTTCACAAGAAAATATATAAAATATGTGCACGATTGATAGTTTGAAGAGGATTATATAAACAAAGGTTAAGCAATTAATTGTTTTTTAAAGAAAAATAAACGGAAAGGGTAAAAGTTTCATAGTCATAACTCGCGATTTATAAGAACTAAAACGTTTTATTTTTTATTTGGCGCAAAATTTGGCTCCTTATAATGGATCTTTTTATCGTTTTTCGTAGGATATGCATAACCCTTGACCGATGAAGGTTGGATTTTTTTTCAAATTTAAGCATAATTTCCTGCAAAAAAAAAATTTTTCTGTGGCATCATTAACGTAGCTTTACCCATCAAGACAGTATTTTGAAACAACTGAACTGGAGTAATTTGCCCTGAAAAATAGGTCAAAAGTGGTCAACTTCAGGAGGCCATAACGTATGACCAATTAGGGTTAGGTGATTGTTTTTTTTTTATAATTATTGGAAATTGCGTCTACTTTAATTAAAATACAGAACATTTTTTCGTAAAATCATCATATTCCAAAGTACAGGTACAAACTTCAGAGTTGGGTTTTTAGCCTCTTTTATTAAAAATTCGAGGTTCTTTGAAGAGCTATACGGCGCCTATTTGTGATAAAATGTTCTTTTTTAACTTTCTCAAAATTTGTTCTAGTTTAATTTTTCTGTTACAACTTTTGCACTAAAATGAAATGGGGCGGGTTAGTCTACGCAAACACGATTTTTTGATTTTTTTTCAAAAATATTTCCGGGACGCTTTGTAATAATTTCTAGAAAACTTAGAATTTTCACCAGGACCTCTCAATAAACCGTTTTAGCAACAAAAATACGCGCTTTACCTACCTAATACGGTGAAAAAGTACCAGAAGCCTGCACTATAAACTTGGGTCCTTATTCGCTTCTCAGAAATTTTTTTTTCTCAAAACTGATTTTTCAAGTAAGGGTTTTCAAGTTTTTTTTTTATTTTAATGCTTACATTTTATAGAATAGCAAGTATGATATCATTAGTTATTACTACAATTAATTATTTTCAGAAAACTCATATGCTTTTAAAAATCTCAAATTCAAATTCCAGGGCACGAAAGTATGATTTTCTTAAATGTCGATTTTAGTCGACTTTTTACACGTATGACACTTACCCGTAATGGTGAAAATTTGGATTTATTGATACACGACGAAATAAAATAAAAAATATATTTTTTTTTCATACACATTTTTGCTGATTAATGAAGGGGAAGATTAAAAGTAGAAAAGTCCAAAGATAATTCTGGTAAAATTTGAAACGAGAATCTTCTCAAATATTTGAAATAGCACTAATCAAAGTATAACTTTTTCAATTCGTATAAAATTGACCCTATTTTTACAGCTTAGCAGAAATAAATATATCCAAAATTAAATGTCAGGTTGACGTTAGAATAATAGAACCCTACGTGCCCTAACCTCAAATTTTCAACATACTATAGTTCTCTGAGAAATTGGAAAATCACAAATGGAACGAATAACAATCCACAGTTTGTCAAAATTATTTCTTTCAAAACATAAATAAAAACGGACAAGTGCCGTGGCATTTTGACTCGAATTTCCGAGAGAATATTTGTAAACTTAGGTTTTAAACATTCTTTATAAACTTAAGATTTTTATTATTACTGTACGGCCACTGATTGGCATTTATTTCCAATATATTTCACTGAAAAAAATATATTGAAAATTATGTGAAAAATGTTTACTACTTGGATTTCAGGAAATCATAAGATAGGGAGGTAATAATGTATAGTCCAATTAATTTTATTTATCTGATTTTTGTATACAAATTTCGAAAATATTATTATTTTGAAAAAAGAAATGTTTAATACATGTTAATAAATAGAATCGGCCTTTTCTAGTACATTTTTACAAAAATAATAAATAAACAAGTCAAACCGCTTAGGAATTTCTAAACTCAATGCACAAATTTTTAAATAAGTCAATTTTATTCTTTAGAAATTATTCGGTTCCAATTCAATAATCGCTTTCCAATATGACCTCTTTTAAGTTCATAGATAAGATAAGATGATAATAGATGTTTGATTATAGACAAAATAATTTACGTATGCCTAAAACTAAAACTAAAATCAGGTACATAAATCGAAAAGTTAGAAATATTATGTTACTACATGTTCTTATGATTAGACAATTACATTATTTAATTTATATTCAGATTTAGATGATGTTTCTATGATAAGTATATGCATAAAATTTAAACATCTTCATTATTGAAATGAACGTATAAAATATCAGAATTCGTTCACAGGTATTTTTAAAATCGTTCTAATTTAGAAATTTATGTTAGTGAAAGTATCATATTAAAAAGAAACAAATTAAAATTAGTTTGCATTTTAAATATGATTCAAATTAAAATCCAAATAATTGGAAGCTCAAAAATAAATCCTTATTTTAAAACTTAATTAGGTCATTAAGTAATTCTATAACACCTAAATGTTTTTAACTAATATTAATATATAATACAGTACAACACAATATCATTCACAATATAATACATAACAAAAATTAACAATCATAGTGACCTAAAAAACATAGCCACCCTTTCCAGTTTTCCTGAGCGCACCGAAAATATTTGTTCCATGCTCACGGAATTTCGATGAAACTAGTGGTCATTTTAAAAAGTACATTTTTATTTGTCGATTGTTCCATTCCATTTTAGCGGCTTATTTTGATTCAATTTGCGAAAAGTTTTACGAAGATGGTGTCATTCCTTCTGAAAAATAAGCGTTCTTTTAAAATCTTGCATACATTTTTAATCCACACATTTACTGGTACATTACATTGCTGGTGAAATTCTACTAATTCACTTGAGGAGAAGGCGGTCACTAATGATTAGTAGAAATCGACTAATTCGATTAGTCCAAAAATTTACTAATTTGACCGTTGAAAACTACTAATAACTTAGTGAATATACATATGAATTTATTTAGGGCAGCTTATATTGATTAAAGAAAGCAATAATAATGCAAACATTTCACAATAAAAAATTTTAATAGGCTACGTGTCACCTCCACTGATATAACCTATTTTCAAATTTTTACTATAATCCCATTAATGCGTATGCATTCAGAGAAACGCCACGTTATTTGATAAAACACATTACACGTTGCGTGGTTGAATTCACGACCACTATTTTACATATATCGAAAAAAATAGAGAAAGAAAGTTCACTAATTGATCAGTAACCGAAATCACAGAAAAATTAGGCAGTGTTTTTACTATTTGCGACTTTAGTGAAATAAGCTTGTGATTTCTTTACTATTTCATTAATGGAATGCTAAAAATTACTATTTCATTAGGCAAACATTCCATTACTAATTTAATTATGTTGTGAAATTTTCACTAATTCAAAATTAGAGAGTTACTTCCTACAATATGTATCCTGAAGGGTTGAAATAAGTCAATCATAGAGTATTAACAAAAAATTCATCATCCGTTTGACTGTTATGGTATTTTTTATTGTTATCAGTTGTTAAAAAGTAAAAAAAAATGTTTTTTTTCAGAGATCGGCTCAAATTGAAGCTCTTAGTGTCTAGAATTAATCCCACTGTTTTTCTGCTATCAGAGTATTTACGCAGCACACAAAATTCTTCATCGAGGGCACTTGCTGCTCTCTTCACGGACAGATAGTTAAGTACAAATATCCAAAGATGACAATTTCTTCGACTGATTTTTTTTCTATTGAAAAATTATGACATTTTAATTATTTTTCAAGTTTATAATCAACCGAAGGAAAGGTTCTGATAGCAATATTATGCTGAAAAAATCATGCCAAGTGGAAATTTCGAACTATTAACAAAAAGACTATAATTTTAAATTGTATATAAAAATAACAAATAAATTGTAATGTTTTCCTCATAAATCTTGAAGATATAATAATTTATTCTGCCAATCATTTTTTAATGACTTCTTACTACGAATAAAAGACTGCATTTAAGGAAGGTAATTTTTTGACCTTATATTAATAAAAATAATATTATGATAATGAGCATATTTTTCTAGTATAATAATAGTTTAACATTAGACCTTTAAAATGAAGGTTGGTGTATCTATTAAGGAAACAAATAATTCACATTTATTTTTCAAGGTCAAATATTTATTTTTTCAAGAAAGTCGGGTCGAACTTGAAAAGAAATCTTGAACTTTTTTGATTTTAATAAATGGGGGCAATTTTTTTATTTCTTAAATGGTTGAAACCATTCTATAGACTGAAAAAAATATGTCGAAAAGATGTTAGTCAACCGTTTTTTGTATCTTTTACGATAGCAGTCATATACATGCGAAAAATAACCTGTCCACACAATATCCACAAATTTTGACCCCTCCCCTTCGTTAAATATTTTTACAAATGAGAAATTTTTTTTCCTTAAAGTATCACTAGAAATTCTCGAAATTTTTTTATTCCGTTTTTTTAGTGCAATACTGACCTCTCTTTAGGTAAAGTGGGTATGCAATTGAAATAAAATTACGCCTGACCCTACCCTTGTTAAAATGTTTGAGCAGCACTTTCAATCATCCGCTCGAGTTCTTTCAGGGTTCCTTTTTGATTTCTTGTACTTGGCAATTTTTTTCTAGCATATTTTATCAGTAGGAATCCCATAGAGATTCTGAAGATTTTTTGAGCTCAGTTAGTTAAAGTGAATTTGAAAAACCCCCCAAAAAAAATAATAAACAAATTTGTTGCACGTAGGTACATGTAAAATGTACATGAATTTGATTTCCTAGACTTATCAATTTTTTAAAGATTATTTTTATCCGCAGAAAGTACTCGAAAACGAAAAAGAATTCTCTCACAATTTCTACTGGATTTTAAAATGTTTGATTCAAAATAGGGGTCTGTTCAACCTGCTTTGTCTCTTCTTGTGCAACTTATAAAAAAAATCTTTTTAAATGGAAGAATATTCTCATGCAAAAAAATATTAATTTATCCTAGGGGTTCATAACTCGACCGATGGAGTGTACACTGACTTCACGAGTTGTTGACCCCTCGTATTTATCATAATTTTCAGTTTTGAAATATCTTAAATCCGGTTAAAATCTCGTTATACACTAGAGTCTCGCCTTATCAGTTCCCGATATATCATACAAGGTAGTGCAAGGGGGCGGGAGAGAGGCACTTGAAAGGTCAGCGGCCTTGCGATGTTTACGGCTCGGCACTATAAGAAGCCACGAGCAAGAAGAAGATAGGTTTAGAGAGTCCCGGTTTATCATCGAGGCCATTGAGGGTACCCCCGACACAGATGATAAAGCGGGACTCCAGTGTATGTCAAATTAAATATAATTTATGAATGTAATTTTTGGTTTTTATCTAAGATTTTGTTGAACGCAAAAATAAAAATATCTTAACATGCCGACTTACCACTGCAATCGAAAAGCTGCAGACTATGGACAATTTGGTGTCTTCTGAAGGCCGCAACCTGGAGTCATTGTTGACGGTATATGCGGAGGTACAGTATTTAAGGGTTTATGTTTGAAGGTGTCATCATTTGCGGGTCTATGTGACGGCGGTATTCCATAGTATGGATAGCCACAACCATACCGACAGTAGTAAGGGTAATGGGAACCGGTGTAACCGCCCCCGCTGCTGCCGCCGCCGCCGCTGCTGCCACCGCTACTGCCAGTTTTGTCGCCTTTGCCGTCTTTTTTGCCTGGGTCCTCGCCTTTGCTTTTTCCGTTGGGAGGGTCGTCACTTTTGCCGCCGCCGGGCGGCAGCAAAGGCTTATGGCTGTCGTCATTTCCACCTTTGCCTTTGCCGCCGATTTTAGGGAATTTGATTTTGAAACCGGAAAATTTGGCTTCAGAACCCGTTATCTGTGACAGAGCAATAATGCACACTAGGAAGGAGATGATAACAGTTCTTACGGATACCATTTTCAAAGCTAACTAATTTTGACATGTCTTTTCAATATCGCTTTATAGATAGATGAAATATTCCCCCTCCTCTTGGTAAAGATAAACATTGTCATATTTATACAAGTCTGTCATTGGAATTGCTAGAAGATTTTAAAATTCATGTTACACTTCAATACAACATTATCTATTCTTAGTGGTATGTACGAGTACTTATAATGATAGCTATTATCATTTAACAGAATGGGGCTAGCCAAGTTTCTTCCTTTCATTCAGTCCACAAACTTGTGTACATAAATTTGGTATAGAAAAAAGATACAAAACAATCAATCCTAGATCAAATAAATGTTTAATTAGGCTTAATCCATGC
>CAKNWU010227999.1:1664-14924 GCA_932072015.1 Andricus quercustozae | reverse complement strand
GAGTTGAAACTCGATGAAAAAGCCATCTTCATGAGCTACATCTCAAAAAAGTTAAAACACCAAATTTTTAACTCTCTTTTTCTAATTAAATATTTATTATTATATGATCTTATGTAAATGTAAAATATACGAACTGTGAAAAGAAATATCAATAAAATAATTTTTAAATAAATAATTTATATCGATTACAATTTTTCTTCGTGTAATATTTAGTTTTTTTGCGGTTTTAGACTACTTTACAAGTTTCTACAATGACAGGAAATGTAATTTTTTATGAACATTTAAAATTTTTAACGACGGAACTCAGAAATTTGATCGTAAACTTTGATAATTTTTTAATAACAATTTTTTTTAAACCTTCGTGTAAGTTATGGGTTTTAGGTGTTTTAGAACATTTTACAACGTTTAAGATTGACATAAAATGTAATTTTTTCTGAACATTTACAACTTTACATGAAGTTGGAACTTAGAATTTTTTTCTTAAAAGAAAAAAAAAACAGGAAAAGAGTTGTATTCGCGACAGTTGTATTTATAGTTCTCATACATTTTAGAACACATGAAACATATTTTTATACGTATTGTAAAAAATATTTAAATATTTATACTCTCGGCATAGTACTGCGCCGATCGTGGAGCGAGCCGTTAGCCAGTACTGGGCGAATGGCCGATTATCTGTACTGGTGACCAGTACGGGGCCAGTACTAGGCCGATGGTGAACTCCGGCGCAGTGTGGAAAGTTTCACCCCCAGTAAAAGTAACACTGGGCCCAGTGATGCGCCTTTGCTGGGCCAGAATCCGGCTTTTCCTATTCAAACATGTTTAGCCAAAGTAAAGACGAAGTTTGGAACATCAGCGCGCCAAATCTGTGCCGAACTCTGGCTCTTCCGCTTAAAACATCGTTTTCCGTTGTGATAGTAACACTTGGTCCAGTAATGTGCCATCACTGGGCCAGCCTCCGGCTTTTCCTATTAAAATATGTTTTGCCAGAGTAAAGACGAAGTTTGGAACAGTAATGCGCCGCGTCTGGGCCGATCTCTGGCTTTTCCTCCAAAAACATGTTTTTCAGTGATAAAAGTGATTCTTGGTCCAATAACGTGCCATCACTGGGCCAAGCATCGGCGGTAGATCGACGAATTTGAATATCCAATATAGGCAGCCAGTACGGGCACAAAATTGGGCCGATTAAAATGCCGATAATTGGCCCAATAACATTACCCGATGTTTGGCTGCCGAAATTGGACCGAGCCTGGGCCGTGTGTTCAATTCCATTAATTCGCACTTGAGATATTCGGCACGGCAACACTTGTCCCACTAATTTGCCGCCGCTAAGCCGGACTCCGGCTTCTTCACTTAAAACATGCTTTTCCAGAGCAAAGAAGAATTTAGGACTAGTAATGGGCCTTTGCTGGGCCAGAATCTGGCTTTTCTTATGAGAATATGATTTTCCGGAGAAGATAAGATATTCGTCACGGCAATAAGCCGATGCTGTGCCGAACTCTGGTTTTCTAAGATTCAGAATGATTTTCTGTAATAAAAGTGACACTTGACCCAGTAATATGCCGTCGATGGGCCGGACTCTGGCTTTTCTACTTGCGAAACGGGATGCCGTAATAAATGTGACAATCGGCTTAGTAAAGTGCCGATACTGGGCCAAGCTTCGGCTGATGGTAGGTAAATTTGAAAAGCCAACAAAGGCCGCTGTCCAGAAATTGTCCAATTCAAACACAGAGATTGGCCCGAAAAAAATAGCCGACTGTTGGCTACCGTGATTGGGTCAATATTGCGCCGTATTTTCAGCTTTGGAAATTCGCACTTGGAAGTAATAATGATAAGATTAAAATTTTTATTCACGAAATATACTTGGAAATAGACCATCGTTGTGTTCATGCTGAGCGAAAAATTCATTTCAACAATCAATTGAATTATTCTAAGAGAACTTTGAATATAAATGTAACTTTAAATGAGAAACATTTATATTGAAATATTTTCTACCCGGGAAAAATAATTGATTCATTATTTTGGTTATTAAAATTAAATAATTTTCACTTGATTTAACAATAAATAATTTTTGAATAATTATTAAATGCATTGAGCCACTATAGCAAAATGTCAGATCCACGTTAAGCTGGATTTGGATGAGTGAAAATGTCAGAAAAAAGGTTAGGTTTCATCATAAAATAGTTCAGATATTAGCACAGGTTTCATAACATCGCATGCAGGCATCAGATTATAGAATATAACGACATTGATTATTTAAACCCTGTAAATTGCAACAAATTTGGATAAAATCACTTACATTGCAGTAAATTATCATTTACAAAGTATCTCTGGAGCATAAAAAACATAGTCGAAACCGACTAATTTTTCTACGGTAATTTCAACTCGACCATCATACGACGGATACGACGTCGATTCGACGTCTGATCGACGTCACCATTCTGACTGGGAATCAGCTACGTGTATCGACCGTCCACCTTTTATATCGATATTATGATAAAACATCGATATTGGTTTTGATATATCGATTTTGAAATATCGATATGTCGGGTCGTTAATATCGATATTTTCATATCGATATGCCATCACTAAGTAAAAGATTTTTTATATGAAATTTAAAAGAAATGAAATCGATAAAAGTAGTATGAAGTCTAATGAAAATATACTTTCAGATAGTGCCTTTCACTGATGATATCGATGACGATATGAATACTGACGAGAGTAATAATGGCGATGCTGTTGATAGCCAGGATGAGAACGAGGTTGAAGATTTTCAATTTGCAGTAGATGCTGGGGTCGAAACTAATGAAATTGTCGACAGTCTGACAGCAAATGTCATGAATACCATCTTGCACCGAAAAGTCCAAAGTCCAGATATACTGTCCGTGATCAAAGTACCAGTAGTAGCAAGTGAAGGAGAACTCCTATTGATGCTCCTTAAATACGCTATATTGGAAGGGTTAACGCACACTGCGGTGACGCATTTATTCCAGGCAGTAAATTGAATTTTTGCTACACCAGTATTGTCAAATACGCGATACCTTGTCGACAAATTATTTTTCTCAAGTGATCTTGTGAGGTATCATGCCATTTGTCCCTACTGTGGTAAGTACGTAGGTGTTTTCTTGCGTTCTAATAGTAAAATGCAGTGTGCTAATTGTGAAAAAACTATCCAACTTCGCGACATTAAGTTTAGAACATTTTATGCAACATTTAATATAAGGAACGAGATTAAGGGAATATTAGAACGCAATGACCGTTACTATGATTAGGTGATGCAGCCAAGGACTCATGAAACGGGTGTCTATAAGGATATTTACGATGGAGTATGCTATAGAAACTTCGTAAATTGTCTACCTCGAGAAGAATCAAAACTCTACATAACATTCACTTTTAACTGCGACGGTGCGGCAGCGTTCGAAAGTCAAACCTACTCTGTTTACCCCCTTCAAATTATTGTTAAGGAAACACCTGTAGAGGATAGAATTTCTGATACTATCGTTTGTCTTTTATGTTTCGGAGAAAAGAAACCAGATATGAATGTGTTACTAAGAGGATTTGCAGAAGAGATAAATGAACTGTCTAACTCGGGAATTTCCTGCACTATACTTGGTGAAACGCAATTAATAAAAGCATATCCAATCTGCTGTTGCGTAGACTCAGTAGCTCGTGCTCCTATGCAAGGTATTTCTAAATTTAACACGTGTATTTCCACATGTTTTTATACGAGTAAAATAGGTGTTACGTACATCTTGTAAATAGAGAAATGCATGTGTATTCACACACGTAATTACACGTGTAAAAACACGCGTAAAAGGAGTATTTGAATTGGGAACCTTTCTTGGAGATATTCTCACCGAAATACACGTGTATTTCCACGTGTCTGTAAACGTGTAAAATAGGTGTTTGTTACATCTTGTTACTAGAGAAATTCATGTGTATTCACACACCTAATTACACGTGTTTTAACACGTGTAAAAACACGCGTAAAAGAAGTGTTTGAATTGGGAACCTTTCTTGGAGAGATCGTCGCCGTATTACACGTGTATTTCCACATGTTTTTATATGAGTAAAATATGTGTTTGGTACATCTTTTCTCTAGAGAAATGCATGTATATTTTCACGCGTAATTAGATGCGTTTAAACACCTGTAAATACACGCGTAAAAGGAGTGTTTGAATTGGGAACCTTTCTTTGAGAAATCCTCGCCGAATTACACGTGATTTCCACATGTTTTTATACGTGTAAATACACGTATCTTTACACGTGTATTTTTTCAGTAGTGTACCGTATATATTATCTATAATATGATATGCATGTCATAAACTGACATCAATTTTTTGCCCGTTCCAATGGAACGTTCCCAACCGGCGGACATTTTACACCTCCCGGGAACGTTCCGGGAACGTTCCGTGCTATTAGGGTAATATTCAATTTACGCAGAATGAAAATCTTTATTTATTTTTTACTTTACATAACCTCAACATTAAATTACCTAGTATCTTTAAGATATTTCATGAAATCGAGAAAATAGCCACGTAAATAGAACAAATTTTTATAGAGAATCTAAGTATTATTTTTAATAGTTGAATATGTAATTGTTTATTTGACATAAGTATTTCAAAGTTTTTGTTTTCTTTTTCTTTTTAATACAATAGTATTTTTATGTTGATTCAGTCTTTATTTTGTTACTCAAAGATTCTTTATACAATTATTTTCGTGGGAGTTTTATTAAAACTTATACATTTCAAATAATAACTAGCTTGCTTGTTTTCAATTAAACCCCTACGAATACAATTTTAGAGAATATTTTTGGGGATAAAATAAGCCATCAATAATAAAGATTGTATCGTAAAGCCAATTTCAAAAAGGCTGCTACTATTTCACCATACATGTATGGCGAAATATAGTAGATTATAATGAACAAATTAATTATTAAAAAGTAAATTATAATTACATCATCGAAATATGTGAGGCGAGTTTACCTCAAAATCTCAAAGACAGGGATCAGAGGTGGTTCTGACCACTGCTGTTAGGTGGCGCAAAAATCAAATGCGCGAAATTTAAATTTCATTATACTTTGCTATTATTGCTACGAATGAAACATTTCAATTTAAAAAAATAAAAATAAATTTTCAGGTTCGAATCTATTTCAGATCATGAAAGTTCAAGTCACAGAATCATTCGCCTCTTAAATATGTTGTTTATTATAGTCTTTAGTGAGAGGTATTTTTTGTGGAACGTTTTGAAATGAGCAAAGTGTTTTCTTAGAATTTTCTCAAATATATTTCATTTTTGCGCCACCTAACAGCGGTGGTCAGAACCACCTCTGAACCCTGTCTGTGAGATTTTTATGTTAACTCGCCTCACATATTTCGCTGATGCGATCATAATTGACATTTTAATAATTAATTTGTTCACTATAATCTACTATACAATAATAAATAACCTACTCTCCTTATTTTGACCGCAACCCCCTCCTGCATATATTCCGACTAGTGAAATAAGGTACCGTCCTTATTTGGCCATAACTGTATGTAGAAATAAGCTACCGTCGGCTATTTCGCCATACATGTATGGCGAAATAGTCACTCCGTTTTAAATATTATTCAATATTGAGGTTGTGTGTACCCATGGAATATACTCATGATTTGAATATATAATTTTATTTTGAAAAACATAATTCGTATTAACTTTTACTTTAACCAAATACAAGTAACACTTCAGTGGAATTTTTTTCTCTTTTGACCTTCACGAGTAAGGAAATAATTGAGAAATATAAAGAACTATGAAGATGTTATGCCCAGTAAGTGAGAGGAATTCGTCAGAGAATTTTTCACTATACTAATCTCAATTTCTCCTTCAAATGCGTATAATAAATTGGAGTTGAGTGTTAAAAGGAAATTTCCCTGGTTATTTACAATTATTATAAAATATCGGCAGTGGCAGAGATAGTATTTCGGGCAATTTTACCGAAAGGCAAAAATTCTTATTTTTTCTTATTTTTCATTCCAGATATATCTCTCGAAATGCATTTCTTCCGCTTTGTGACCATAAGACACTGCACTTAAAACATAATTTACAACACCACACATTTAATAGAAATATTACTAAAAAACTGCACTGTGGGTACAACAGATGCAAAAAGTTATTTGAAATTGAATTCTCTCTCAGGACACACTTATCTCGAGTGCATAAAATTCATTTTAAAGAAAGTAATCAGCACAAAAATTTAATTTTTTGCTGTCAATAAAAAAGCAAAATACGTTTGCAACGTTTAAGTTTGCAAAAACGAAGTGGGCACATATCCTGTCCATTTAAAAGATCACATTCGTGGAAACGTTAAAGTCATGTGTCCGCATAAACCTTGTAATGAAAAATATGACAACTTAAATTCTTTTACTGGCCATTTGTCGAAACTGCACATAAATTCTGTGCCAATATCTGATATCATATTGAACACTAGTTCTGAAAATATTGAAACTATCGAAACTGTTTCTAATGTAGACGCGATTGAAGTTTCAGTAAATGATAGTCATATTTCCCCACGCGAAGATAATAATGATATTGCCGATAAAAATGGTACTTGAAATAGAGAGTTTGAACTACTTGAAGGATCAGACGATGAGGCTGACTTATTTCTTGCGAATGTCGCTCAACTATATTTAAGACTGGAGTGTCAATTTATGGTTCCTGCAAGTACAATTCAGTACATAGTTGCTGAAGTATGCAATTGCCATAAACAAAGTCAGCACACCATGAAAAAAGTTTTGCGAACACGTTTACTTTGAGAATGCTGTTCAGAACAAAATTGAGATAGAATATTTAATGAAGTTTTTGACAGTGATCTCTTCCTGAAGAGTAATGTTGTTTTAAAAACTAATTTTGGGCGCAAAAAATTTTATAACGAGAAATTCCCTTACGTGGAACCAGAGCAGGTTAGGCTTACTCCCGCAGATGCGCCTAAGCACAAATTTTTTCATTATGTATCGATATTGGAAACAATCAAACGAATGTATGGAGACAAATCGTTAGAAACCAAGATTAATTTTGACTGCAAGCCGTCGGATGATCCTGAAGTGTTGAGAGATTTTTTCTATGGAAGCATCTGTCACGAAAATAATGCTCTAAAAGATCCAGAATGTTAGAAACTTGAGCGATATCAAGATGCTTTTAAAATAGTAAGCCCTCTCGGGGCTGGCAAACCAGTTTATAAACTCATTGGTGTGTACCTTACTTTCCTAAATTTACCTCCACATGTTCGATCGGTTTCCTTAAATGTTTCAGTTCTGCAAAATATTTTTGTCGATACTGTTTAATAACTCGGGACGAATTTTTTAAAGAACGTGGTATGTTTTTAACCTATGAGACACGAACCAGAGTCTCTTACAATGAAGCATTGGAAACTATTAAAATGAGAGGTCTTACTGATTACCAAGGTATTCAGTTCAACTCTATATTCAATGAGTTGAAAACATATCATGCATGCAATCCCGGCCTTGCTCCTTGCTTGGGTCATGATCTGTTTGAAGGAATTATCGCTTATGCTCTTCAATTGTATATTCTTGATCTTGTGAAGAAAAAATGGTTCACAATTTCTGAATTGAATAGTCGCATCGAATCTTTTCCTTACTCGAAAGAGGACACCAGAGATAAGCCTTGCATAATATCTAAATATGGGGAAAAAAATACCAGGCTGCGCTTTTCAAATATTTCAATGTTTAAGACTTTTTCCTCTGATGATTGATGATAAATTAAAGATATCTTCAAACCAGTATGGGCTCTCGTACTTTTACTAAGAGAAATAGTTTGTGCCCTTTCTGTTCACAAATCCTGCTTGCCTTACCTGCAGCAAACTATCAACGAATACTTATTACTAACAATAAGAATCACACAATTTCCTGATGTAAATCGTCGCTCGAAGCATCACTATGTTTGGCACTACCTGGAATTAATTTTGAAATTCCGGCCTCTAATGAGGGTGTGGAGTATGCGATTTGAGAGCAAGCATACATTCTTCAAAAGATCTATTCGACGTCTTCACAATTTCATTAATGTAACCAAATCATTGAGTGAAGAGCCCAACTTTTCCAAAGTCTTTTCCGATTAGGAGCTGATCTGACATTCGAAATTCAAACGGACAAAAGCTTCCCATTTAAAAAACATTCGTTTGTCGAAGAGTTGCATGCAGCCGTAAAGAGAGAAAACTTGCCTGAAACTCTTGAAGAATGAAATTCAGCAACAGGCAAAGGCACATTGTACAAAAAGGGAAACTTTTTTGTTGCTGGTCAGTTTGCTTACCAATGCAACGTCATCCTTGTGAAAATTTGTAACTTCCTTCACGATGATAGTAAAAAAGTGTAAGTGCTATTGGAAATAATACAAACTACATTTTGACCTGACATTCGTGCTTTTGAGCTTGGAAAAGTTGAGAGATACGAATGTCGAGCTTTGCACGAATTGGTCACATATGAACCATTACGCATATACAATTTTGGCAACAAAAATATGTATTAAGCCAAAATATGGTTTTGTCGTCGGCAGGCCCGGCGGAATAGGTGGGTACGGTGGGTAGTACTACCCACCTGGAATGTCGGAACGTGGGTGGAAATTCGAGCGAAAAAAACATGCATTTCGGTTTTGATCCATTTTCATAATATGCGCGCGTAAAGACCAAATCCGATCTGACCCAATCAGATCGCACTAGCAAAGCTAGTTAGCTGGTGCGCGCTTCATATACGCGTGAACTATGAGAAAGGCAAATAAAGTAGACGATAGAACAGGCAGGTGTTTGTGCACGTTTTTGTGAAAGACAAGTTTAGGTATGGAATTGGTTTCTTTCATGGACTGGCTTGTTATTCAAGGGGTTCGGGCAAACGAACACGGTGAGTACAATGAGAACAGTCTTGCTGATTCCTCCGGTGGCCCTAGTCGAGAATGTGGAGAGAAAACGTTGCGTGAACCAGATACAACCTCAAAAAATACAAGTGCGACTAATAATCCGAAAAACCTGAAAATTGGTGAGTAAAAATAGAAATGTATCTTGCATCATTGAAAAGTTTTTCGGCATCAAATTGTTTTAACAATTTGAATAAATAGTTTGTGAATGTGGATCATTTTTACTATTCAGAATCTAACGAGCAGTACCTTTGCTAGTTGCATACACAGACATACCTATAGAAGGAACAAATACGTCATCGATCGACGCGTCACGAGGCGAGAGCCGACTACCCCCGTTTTTGCGAGAATTGACGGCGCGCCTGCGGCATTAAAAGAACGCGCGGCCGCGGAAAAGGGACAGTTCGCCGGGAGCGGCGAGCCGTATACACCGGGGTGCCTCCTCTCGACGAACTGACTGGTCTCCGTACCACCTCCAGCTACTATGGTAGAGCGACCGGGACCAACAGCCGACGAACTCCTAGGGAAATCACACCAAGCTTGGATGCCAAGGCGAATCGTGACCGCCTGGAGCTACTACGGCCACGATTCGCTAGGCAAGGGGTGGCGCCAGCAAGGGAAACCTGCCTGACCCCCCCCCCCTTCCTCTTGGAAGCCCCGCTCACGACCTAGACATCTCCCGCGGGAACTCTTGATGAAGTCCGTCCGACATACGACCACCTGGTGCAACTATGTCCGTACTTCAGGCAAAAGGGTACGCTGATTCATACACCGCCAAGCTTGCCGGGCCGCCGAAAGCCAACCGACGTTACCGAGAAATTTTTATAAACCGCCTCCGAAGATCAACTGAAACAGTACTCTCCGCCGCTTCTTCGGGGTACCAATCGCCGTTTAGGACAACATCATGCCTGGAGTCTCTTGGGTATACGCGCTGCACGACGAGGAACTCGAGGTGGAGCTGAGCCAGTACGGGCTTGACCCAATCGGAGCAGTGGCAGTCCTTCGCCAAAGGTCGGTGGCCTTTTTCAGAAAACACCCGAAACCTTTTCGATGGGCAGCCTGCCGACACCCCGGATTGCAAAGAGGACCTCGATTGAACGAACAATATGGAAGCCATGCAAGAGGTGCTGGACAAACTAAGGCTAGCGGCATCTTCACCTCGAGCACCAACAAATGAAGCCACCACCTCCGCGCCCACAGATGACAACAATCACACCGAAACGCAAAACCGTACCACCGCGCTACGCTTTCCGGTCCGAACGTGGAGAATTCCGGGAAGAACCAGAAATCGTTTCAGTGCCAACCCGGATCCTTGATCAGATGCGGAAGTGGAACTGCCACTTCGACGGGAAGAATGTGTACGGGTTCCTGGAGACGTTGGAGGAGCTCCAGAAGGCCTACAACTTTACCGACGACCAAATCGTGAGGTGATTTCCAGAGCTCCTCAGAGGCGACGCGCCAACAAATGTACAATCGCCTCCAGGAAGCAAACGAATCCATCCGGGAGTATGTCACCTCCCTGCTAACGCTGACACGGCTTCGTGGAGGGTTCTTACAGGAACGGACCATAGAGACCCTCTATTACAATATGAGGCCGGGAATTCGACTTTACATCCGCCTACCGGACGTCCGCACGCCGGACGAGCTCATCAGGAAGGTTAAGGAGATCCAAGAAGCTCAGGACCTACAAGCAAAAGAGGTTCGAACTGATAAAAAATCAGGATTCACGCCATCGAGACAACCCACGGCAAATGTGACACCGGCTTACGACCCCAGCGAGGCATGCTGGCGCTGCGAGCAAAGGGGTCACTCCAGAAGATTCTGCCGCAATCCGCCGAAGAAGTTCTGTTCCCAATGCGGCCAGGACGGAATACTCACCCGAGAATTCCCATGCCAAAAACAGGAAAACGACGAACGGGCCGGGGCGAAGTAGGCTCAATCCCGGCCCGACTTTTACCACTTTCTGGGGAGCCAAGGATCTTAATACCAGTGAAAGTCGGCGGCATCACCCTCGATGCTCTGGTGGACCCAGGATCGGTCTGCTCCTATGTCAACGCCAGGACAGCCCGACGTTGCCTTACGCAGGGATGGCAAAGGCACGACAACAACACTAGCGCATTTATGGCTGATAGCACAGAGACACCGCTCGGTGAATCACTTTCCGGTCAGCTACGATCAATGGGCAAAACGATAAAAGCCGAATTCTCCACTCTGCACAGCCTCAACCACCAGATGCTCCTGGGCATCGATCTCTTATCTCTCTTGGGCTTGGACGTCCACATCAACGGCGCGAAATTCTTTCCACCAAACCGTCACCGCAAAGGGGAAGTCTGTAGCACCAAAGGACCCGTACCTATCACCGAGCTAAGACCCGAAGAGAGGAGAATCGTCGACGACTTCCTGAGGAAGCTGCTCCGTCGCTTGGCGACGAAATTCTCAACGAGGGAGTAATCCGCCCGTCCAGTAGCCCATGGATCTCGCCGGTACTCATCACTCGCCGCAAGGACGGCCGGCCGAGATTCTGTATCGACATCAGGACACTAAATCAAGTCTCAAAAAAAGACACGTACCCGATCCCGCAAGTCAACGCCAGCTTGGACAAGCTTCGAGGAGCCAAATACCTTTCGACGATCGATCTCAAAAATGGCTACTGGCACGTCCCACTGACAGAGGACAGCAAACCGCTCACCGCCTGCACAGTTCCTGGCAGAGGTCTGTACGAATTCAACGCAATACCTTTCGGACTCCACGCCGCCCCGTCCACGTTCCAAAGACTTCTTGACCGCATCATAACGCCGGACATGGCACCGCACGCTTTCGCCTACCTCGACGACATCGTAATCTGCACACAAACTTTTGAAGACCATATCGAAATGATGCAGAGAGTCTTTGACAGACTTTTCAAGGCCAAACTGAGACCAAAGCCGGACAAATGTCAATTTTTCCGCCAAAAACTGAAGTACCTCGGCCATGTGGTCGTCGAAAAGGGACTCAACACGGATCCAGATAAAGTCGCCGCAATTTCAAACCTAACGCCACCTAGAAACATAAAAGAAGCCCGCAGATTCTTAGGACTCATCTCATGGTACCGCCGCTTCATAAAGGACGTCGCACAAGTCGCAAAACCCCTCCACCAACTACTTAAGAAAAAAGCTCGGTAGGAATGGACAAACTAGCATCAAAGCGCCTTTGATGAGCTCAAAAGGAGGCTCACATCCACCCCAATCTTCGCATGCCCGGACTGGACAAAAGAATTTGTCTTACAAACCGACGCAAGCAGAGAGGGACTTGGCGCCGTACTGACGCAGATTGACCACGACACCAAAAGAATAAATACCTACACCAGCCGTGCCGTAAATAGGGCAGAAAGCAACTATTCCGTCACCGAACTTGAGTGCCTTGCCGTCAAATGGGGCATCTGGAAGATGAGGGATTACCTCGAAGGGTACCACTTTACATTCCTCACCGACCACCTATCATTAAAGTGGCTCCACAAAATTGACAATCCGTCTGGACGATTGGCCCGATGGGCCATGGAACTAAGCCAATGGTACTTTGACATCACGTATCGTCGCTGAGCCGACAACGTCATCGGCGACACACTCTCCCGACAGCCCCACGAGACCTGCGTGGGTCTGTCGAAAGTCCAGAGTATTCCATCCAACATCGAGCCAGTACCACCCGCAAGCCTCGAGCAGATCACTCCTGGGCCCGGCAATGAAGGGATCTTCCCAAACCTCCCACTCGACAAAGGACACAACACCTACGTCCTCCCCACGGGATTCGCACTCCAGGTGCCAATAGGCGCCACCAGATTCCGTACCCGCTTCCACGGGATGAGATATGGACTGAGATTCCACCAGCGTGGACACCTCCAGAGCATCAAAGTCACCCCCGAAGCGGTGGTGAGTACATTCAAGCGCACAAATCAATGTCCGAAACTATTAAATATGTTCGCGTCATTTGCATCGTGCACCGTAATTTTCTGTCGCGCCTCGAGCATCAGGAAAGCTCATTTGTACCGTTCTTAGAACTCACGAAAGTTTAGTGACAGTAATATACATACATATACCTCATACATATTCTCGGAAATTACCACTGTCACTCCTTTTTCGTGAACACAAACCTCTCTAGCATTCATTTTCCTTCAAAACCACAAACAATAGCCCAATTTATATTGTCGCTCTCATAAACATTCCATTGTACTGACCATCTTCCAGCGTTTAGACTTTTACTCTGATTGTCCTCGGACCTTCAACATATCACTCTCTTATTTTCGCCCGCCGCTCTCCCTTCCTCTTTTCCACTTGTCTTCCTCGTTCCGCTACCGCTCCACTCTCCGAAGTGTGGGGGGGGGGGGGGGGG
>CAKNWU010227978.1:2388-15216 GCA_932072015.1 Andricus quercustozae | reverse complement strand
TTTGATAAGAAATTTTTGAAAAAAAAATTTTAGAAAAAAATGAAGAAAAATTTCTGAAAAAAAAATTGCTGAAAAAAATCAAACAAAAATTTTGAAAAAAAACTTTGTTGAAAAAAAAATTAAGGGTTTCAGCCCGGGGCTACGAAACCTTAATAATTTTAATGGGTTTAAATTATTTATTTAAAAGTTATTTCACTTATATTCACGTAAACAGTTAATTTATTTTACATCTACATGATGTCGCATAATAATAAAAAAATGATTGAGAAAAAAAGAGTTAAAAAAATATTTAAGTTCAACTGCTTTGAGCTGTGGCTTATGAGGATGGTTTTTCATTGACTTTCAATTCTGTAGGTATAAAGTAATAGGTAATACTCCCGCCTGCTAGGCGATAGATTCAGGTATAGATGTGGGTTCGACACCCCGTAGCGATAGAAATTTTATTTGTAATATAATGTTTAAGAATGTAATATATGTATTCATCCTAAGCAGGACCATTAACATTTATAGTCAAAATACTCGCAATCAATTATTATTAATTTTTTGAATACCTTAAACCTTCAAAAATCAAAGTCGGCCCCACATTGTTGTCCAAGGTTGGGCCGACATCTACTTAATAGATGGCCCATATATGGAACCAAACGTCGGGCCGACGTTAAAAAGTCAAAGGCGGTTGACCGTTATCATTTAGCTGGTTGGCCCGGCCAGTGGCGCACAAATTTGGACCGACCGTCTGACGGTTGGCCCGACCGTGGTCCGACGGTCAATTCGCACCTGGGTATAAGTACTAATTTAAGCCCTTTTCGGAGTATCTAAGACATCGGGTTCATTGGCTCTGATTTTGCAAAAGAGGGTCACGTCACCTATTCTGCCATGCTAAGGAAAACCTCAGATGAGTGACATTGACATTTAGATTGACTTTACCATTGTCAGGTATGCTGGATTTTCGATTGAAGCACAGTTTCGGTTATACGCCTATAGGGTAGCTACGACAGCGCCACCTATTTGGAACTATTGAGAAGGAATTCGAATTTCAATTCAATATTAACGAAAAATCTTATAGTAAGCAATTAATTTTAAACCGAAGATTAATAGTTTTGATTAAAATGAATTGATATGCACTGCTTTTTTTCATATAAATTGCCCAAATAATTTCGAGAGACCTAATAGTTTGCGTGTCAGATGGCGCTGTTGTCAAAGTTACAGAGGTAGCCTACAGGCGTATTGCTTGCCTTGGACTTGAAACTCAATCATCCCGTCCGAATTTTGGCTCTGGGCGCAGACTTCAGGGGGAAACAAATTTTAAAAAAAATTACAAATGTGAAGATTTATATATATTCAGTGATTTGGAGTAACCAACACTGTGAATTTTCTTTGACTGTTGTATCAATAACAAACTTATTCTTCCAATAGAATTATAATAATTAATTTGGCCATACGGTCCAATAAAAAAAGCAATAGATTCAGATGTCAAAGAATCGTAAATAATTTTATTCGTTAATTTTAAACCAACGTACGTTTCGACCTCTTAATGCAGGTCTTCTTTAAATGTAAATAGAACAAAAGTGTAATGTAATTAAAATTAGAAATTGGTACATAACTTTTTTTAAGTCTAGTTAAAAAAGTTGTATGCATTTTTTTACCTGCAATAATATTGAAAAAAATCCTAAAAATATTATATATCGTTGCTATTGATGAGACAGACACACTTTTTGAGTGAACCAATAATCAGTTATCATATAAACAAAGTATCCAAAAATAATCCTTACTCATAATAAACATGAATGGATTTAGTTAGGACAGAAATTATACACATTTAACTGAAACCTCAAAAATTTGAAGAGGCAATATATGAGAATTTGATATTACACAATAACTATATTTTAACAAATAACGAAATATCCCAGCGGACACGTTCTGTAAATGTTACATAACGAAAAGAGAATATTTATACATAACCTGGCGAATCGTCAGGCAGGATAGGCCTCAGGAAGAGGACACAGCAGGAGGCACCAAGCATCTCCTAGTTGTGCAGATTCCTGAGTCCCAGACGAGGGCTCTTGCGACGCTCAACAAGCCCTTCTATCACTTTGGACAGGTCAACTTTAGGGTTGCCGGCCAGGGACAGGAGGGGCCTGTTGAGACACAGGAAGTTCGGGAGCAGACCTAAATGACTGCTCCTGGTCTCATCATTACCCAGATTAACTTTCATCACAGCTTGAACCCGGAGACACTCATGTGGATCTACACAGCGATCTTGCGACCCAGACTAACCTATGCGGCGGTGGTCTGGTGGAGCAGGGTCGAGCTGTCCACTGTGAAGTCTCGACTGGAAAGGACCAGGGGACTGATTTTGAGAGGCATCACTGGTGCCTCGAAGTCGTCACCCACGATGGCACTGGGAGCACTATCAGGGTTGGAGCCCCTCCATCTCACCATCAAGGCCGCGGCTGCCAAGGCGACCTGGAGACTAAACTTGGTAAATGACAGAAGGATCTCGACAGCAGTGAAGATCTCAGTCGACATCGCGAGGAGGCCGACCCTGAACATGCCCAGGGACAAAATGGTCACTCGCTACCTCTTCGACAAGAAGTATCGAGTTAGCCTATCCACGAAAGAGGAATTGTTTAACGGCGACGCGCACCTGCCCAGTGATGGAGACAACTGATTTACAGATGGATCCAGGAACGAGGAGAATGCAGGAGCCGGTGTAAACATCCGTATCTGCTCAGATAGCAGGGCTGCTATATTGGCCTTGAGTGGAACAACGACCACGTCGCTATTAGTATGGGAGTGCTTTGAGGCACTAAATATGCTAGCGACGGAAAACCGAGTTACTCTGCTATGGATCCCTGGACACAACGGTATCAAGGGCAATGAGATATCGGATAGGCTAGCCAAACTAGCAGCAAGAAGAAACTTTACTGGACCCGAGCCAGTTGTAGGCATTTCCAGTAGGTCAGCCACTGAAGAAATTAACAGTTGGCTGACTGAGGAACATCAGAATGAGTGGGATTTGGTCACTGGTTGCAGACAGGCCAAAACACTCCTGGGCTCAAAGCTTAATTTTAACCGAGCAAGGGAAATACTTAAGCTCGGGAGAAAAGAGATAAAAGTCCTAACTGAAATGTTTATAGGACATGGGAATCTCAGATATCACAGACATAAGATAGAGCTTGCGGAAAGTCCTCTCTGTCGTATGTGCGAAATGGAGGATGAGACAGCTACTCACATCCTTTGTCATTGTCCTGCGATTGCGGGGAAAAGAATAATACTTACTGGCAGTTACTGCATCAGTGAGTCGGAGATATCAGCCAACAGCGTGGCCGTGGTCCTCTCTTTATCGAGGGGGCTTTGGGGTCACGCTTAGGCTCACAAGGGGACGCAACGGGATTACCCAAGCGTCAGGGGCTGTTACGGTCTCAAACCACCTAATAATAATAATAATAATAATAATAATTGTTACAATCGTATGCTATAACAATTACAGAACATAAAGGTCACATTGTTCTGTAATGCAGTTACGGTAAGGATACTTAACAGTTCTGGAATTCTTCAATGTAACCAATATAGAACAGAGTGATAGAAATGTGATGTCACTAGAATGTCACACGTGTTCCAAGAAATACATATAAAGGTCACACTGTTCTGTAAAGATGTTACTGTAAGGATATGTAACAGTTATGGAATTATGTTATATAACCAATATAGAACAGAGTGATATAACTGTTACGTTTCTAGAATGTCACACGTGTTCCAAGAAAGGAACATAAAGGTCACATTGTTCTGTAACGCTGTTACTGTAAAGATATGTAACCGTTCTTGAATTCTGTAATGTAACTATTATAGAACAGAGAAGTAGAACTGTTATGTCACTAGAATTTCACACGTGTTCCAGGAACGGAACATAAAGCTCACACTGTTCTGTAACGATCTTAGACAAGAATTGTGCCGACGTGCCGACCTTAATTTGAAACCGTTAGTCGCCATATGGGTTGAGATAGAAGGTGTAAAGTCTATTTTTTTCTCTGTTTCTATCGTTAGAAAAAATCTGAAAAAAATCACAGGACTTCTTCCAATCATTCTTAACGTCCATGATTATCCAAAAATATTTTGGCGGGAAATTCAAACCCGATACAATTTTCGAAATTTTTTATGAATTTCTTTGTGTGATAAAACTCGGATACTATCTCAGTTTTTTTCGCCACAGAATAGTAACCCACAATAGTAACCCACAGATTACGTCCTGTCAGTTTCAATTTTTTCCATTAGTATAGTGTAAGTCACAACACGAGTTGAAGTTAAGAAAAAAAGTCTGAGAAATTCTCGGCGATCACCGCTTCCGCGATCGACAGCAGTAATCGCCGACCCGTGGAGATTTTTCAATTTTATTGGCTTGCATTAAAGATAAGACCTTAAGACCTAGGTCGTGTCACAAGTTGAATTAGAGGTACAAAATTGGAGAAATTCTTGCAGTTTTTTAAAATTCTCAAGTGGTATATTCTCTTCAAAATGTCAAAAATATCTTTATTAGGGCTTATTCAACGCGCAATTTAATAAGCTTATTAACGGGTTTTAAAAAACATTTCTCGCTCATTTTGCGAACGAGTAATCACGTTTCAAAGTCAGCAGTGATTTTTAATAGTACTTTGGCTGATCTTACTGGCGATTTCCGACGGTAGTGTACTATTTAGCTTATAATCGATATTTGTCGACAATCATCAGACCGGCAGAAATGTTGAGGAGTTTATTCTCAAGAACAAAATGTGTGACTGTGATAAATGAGGACAGTGACGAGGATTAAGTTTACAATCAATATGAAACTAAATCAGATATATAAATAAAACTTCCAAAAAATCTCAAAAATAATAGTACCACGAATAATTATTTTATCTTTTCTGTTACAATGTATATATACGTTATGTATATATAATGTATCTAATAATGTATAAATAAACTTATATAATTGTATTATATGAATATATTCAGGTATCAATGGGCCTCAGGAGTTGGGATATGTCAAAATTACAGTTTTTAATTTTTTACACTAAGATCCCCTAAATTTAAAAATCTGAAAAAATTTACAATAATAGCTCTTTGGGTGACTATTCCTCTAACTCATCAAATATGGCGGCTAACGGTTTGAAATTATGGACCAAAATTTTGTTGATTGTATGCTTGCAAATGCGGCTGACTCAACATTGGATTCCCTTTGGGGTCATTTTTTGCATGGTTACCCGGCTATAGTCTGTGCACCTTAAGGGGCTAGTCTAGTTTCTCGGGCGAAAAATGGAGGTGATTTTTCGGGACTCATAAAAAAAACCATGCCGTCAAATATTTAAAAATTTTGAGGATAAATTCAGATACTATTGACAAGTTAACACACAAAATTTCATGAAAAAATATCAACTGTAAGCCGTGTTATACACTCCGATATCGAGTCATCCAAAAATGAAGTTGTAAATCGGCTGCAGTTGTAGAGGACTTCAGAATGCCATTATCTGAAAATTAATTTTTTCACGTTAAACTAGATGACTTTTCCCGTACCATGAACTAGGATCTTTTGAAAATGTTGAAAATTAAAAATATGGCAGCGTTTTGAAAAAAAATTTCAAATTTTCACCAAAAAAATGCTCCTTTTTGCGCAGCAAATTTCTATTTTTTGAAATATCGAAAAGATCCTAGTGCATGGTATGTAGAAACATGTTACGAATATTCATGCCAAATTTCGAATTGATTCGTTAATTTTTCTTTGAGCTAGAGTTGCAGCCATTTTTGAAAATGCAGTTTTGAGAAAAACGCTTTTAAAGTTTTGACAACGAATTTTTGGTTATAAAATTTAATTTTTCATACTTACAGTTACTCTGAGAACTTTTTCTCCAAATAGTATACTATCGAATTAGGCAAAAAAAAAATTTCGATTTAGAAAGTGAGAAACTAGACTAGCCCCTTAAAATTTTTTAAACCCATCTTCTCATAATATGTCTCAACTAAAAAAATAATGAATATTATATTTCTGAGATGACCCTGGATTTTTCAGCAAAAAAGCATAGCCGAGATTTTGTCACGCATGTTCAAGCGGTTCCATAGCGCAATATTGGCCAAGGCATCTGGTAGGTACATACGGGTTAGGTGGTTTAGGTACGGTTCGAATCCCGAGGGAGTGCGATTTTTCAACGGGGTTAAGCGTGCGATTATATATGTAAGGGGGACCGTGCGTGAAATTGGATTATTTAAAATATAAACTAAGTGCAGCAATAATACAAAAAACATGTTTTTGTCACATATCGTTGTAACACTGTTACTTAATTGTTACAATAAATGCCAAAACGTTGTAACACCGTCATGGAATTGTTACGGATCTATTATAGAACAAATTTACATCGTAACACTGTCACATATGTGTTACGGCACTATTAAAGAACAACGTTACTATGTAAAACTGTTCCTAAATTGTTCTAAAAATATTTGTTGACATATAGCGCTGTTCCAGAATTGTTACAGAACAATCACAGCACAAATTTACATCGTGTAACTGTAAAATATGTGTTACGACACTATTATAGAACATGGTTACTATGTAACGCTGTTCCTAAGTTATTCTAAAAGTATTTTTGTTACATATAACGCTGTTCCAGAATTGTTACAGATCTCTGACAGAACATGGTTCTGCAACAGCGTTACAGAACTGCTACGTCCATTTGGGGACGACATTACTTAGACCATGGTCTAAGTATGTTCTAATCCTGTTACAGAACCTGTTCTTTTGTGTTCTAGAAGTGTTACATCACAGTTATATCACAGTGTCCGCTGGGATTGTTGCCTGGAAGGACAAACATACACTAACGAATACATCAGAAATAAAGCCAGTTTTTCATGAGTAATTATGAAAGGCGAATTTTAAAATGGAATCCCAAATGAAAAAATGCGCCAAATTTAAATTAAATTAGGAATGATTGAATCATTCTGAAAAATTTCGAAGACGAATCTATTATAAAGTGCTTTGATACATTTTATTTATATTTTACATTTCCGATTTTAAATTAATGAAAATTGTATTATATTTATTTCTGAAAATGGATTCAATGATTTTTCTCTTATGAGTATTGTTTTCTCGAGCTAAAATTTTAATATTTTTAAGTTCAAAATCAAAGTCATGATGAAGTTGCCGTCCATGTTGTGGCAAAGCAGTATTTTGATTTCCTAGTTCCCAATCCCGTTTATGTTCATTAATACGAGTTTTTAGTATCCTGTCAGTCTCACCAATATAAAATTTATTACATCATTTACATTTTATAAGATATACTAAATCAGATAAGTTTTCTTTATTATCTTTATCTCTAAAAAAAGGAAATCTATTGAGTGTATAGTTGTTTGTGAAATACAAATTGATATTGTATTTCTTTAAAGAACTTCTGAGACACTCAGAAAGACCTTGAACATATGGAAGAGAGACTTTAAAGTCAGTTTTTTTGTAAATTTCATTCCATTTATTCTTTTTAGAGGTAGTATTGTATATTTTATGACTTCTTTCTTTGAAGATGTTATTAATTAATTGGAGTGTTAATATTTATTTCTCTTGTTGTTTGCTTGTCTCGTTAGAGACTTTTTCGGGTTCGATTTATGGTGACGCTCTCCAATGTTAAAATTCCCTATAGATCTTAGTCCAGTTTTGAGTTTGAAGATTCTCTTTCTACCGGAGTGGGGAGGCAGGTAGCAGTGTGTGTCGGGCTTGAATGGGGGAACTCCTCCCTCTCTGGTCGAGCAGTTCGATCTTGACCTTTGTGAGTACAACAGTAGTTTAATCAGTCATTTCTCATTTTCTATCTTCTAGTTTCAGTGATTATAATTTTCTGAAGTGATTTTCCCGACCCGATCGTCTTCTGGTGTTGTGGGAAGTGACAAGTCGGAGGACTTATACCTCCAGTTGCGTCGGGATCGATTGTTCTGGAAGAGCACTCGTGATCGTCACTCATGGAGCCTACATTTGACCTCATTTTCCCAAACAACCAAAATGTTTCCTTGGGCACAAAGGGAGTACTATATTGGATCAGCTAGGGGACTCGTATCCAGGATTAAATCGATACAGGGTATTTAGAAGTTAAGGATCACGGTGATAAGTTGTCTTGTTCATTTTCGTTGACCTTAACATGACTGAACATGATTCCTTCGCTACCCCACGCCAGTCCGCCTTTGATTCAAACCGTTTTTGGTCCTTCCAGCCGGATTGTATGTTGGCGAGGGGAGCATGAACTTATAATGAATCTTTTTGAAATTTCAAGGTTCTAGTATATTATTTGACGTTTTGAAGAATGCAATGATATTAATGTATTTCGAAAGAGTTTTTTAATAGTGAAAAATATGTTACGTATATGGAATGACATTTTTTGTGAAAAAGGAACACATTTCAACATGGAGTTTAAAAATAGACTGAGATTGCAATAAATTATGTTAATAAAGTATCCCATGAATTATAAAGAATAAAAGTTCACGTAGATGCTTATTTGTTATCACATTTTTGTCAGATTTTAATACTGTCAGAATTTTGTTAATTCTTAGAGGGAAAATGTATCCAATCACTTCAAATGTCATTATAATTACATGACGTGCAATGTTGAACAATTTCGACGTGGAATTCTTGCAAGTTGCATACTCTTGTGCGCCTTAACGTTCAACTTTGAAGCTTTTAGATTTAAGTATGAAATTTGAACCATTCGCAGGATGGCGATTGTTTAGATTGAAATGTCTACCAAATTTGAAATTTTGTGTTTAGCACTGTACAATTAAAATTTAATTTTGAAGGTAATAACTTAAAAAATAAGAATAATATTTAATTGTTAAGTTATTCGTATGTTGTGAAATTAAAACTATACAGGGTTCGATTCTTATCTCTTAAATATTTAAATTTTGTAGCCTCTTAAAGTTTCGAAATTTCTTGAAATTCGTGGAAATAATTGAATCTTTTGAAAATCGCATAATTTTTAGTTATTTTCATAGACATCGATTTTATTTATTGTTTCGAAAGGCTAGAACAGTCTTCATCAAGAGTTATGTTTAATTTATGTTTGAAAGCATCTTTTGAATCTCTGGGAACTTGAATTGATAAGATTGATGATGGATTGTTTCCGACATTGCAAACGCTTCGAGGCAGACTCTCAGGCACGACAAACTTTCCCACTGACTGTGTGATTGTTCTCAACATTGCAAAAGTCTCGAGACGGGCTCTCAGGCATGACAAACAGAACTCACTTATTATGACTAGTTGATTACTATCATAACATCCTCTCACGTAAATGGCCTAAAGTGCTTGTAAACATGAATTTCATATGAATAAATTCTGACAAGACAGATTGACAGGTGGAGAAGCATGGCGCCTGAACCGCAAAGGCCCGTCGCCATGTGAGAGCGCCTGCGGGCCATGACTGTGACTATTGACTGCTTACATGGTCACGTAAAACTTTAACTTTTTGAAGTGCCATTTGCTACGACTGCCATGTAAGTGCGCCCGCGGGCCATGACCTTGACCAATGGAGAAGCATGCATCCGGCTTGACGCAGCCGGATGTCATGTGAGAGCGTTGACCAAGGCCATGACTGTGACGATGGACAAGCACAGCGTCTGGCTTGCAGCGGCTAGTCGCCCAGTTCCGGGGGCCTAGCCCACGGCGGCCAGTCGCCGTATGAGAGCGCCTACGGGCCACGACTGTGACGATGGAGAAGCATGCATTCGACTTGGCACAGCCGGGTGCTATGTGAGAGCGCCGACCAAGGCCATGACTGTGACGATAGGGAAGCATGCATCCGACATAACACAGCCGGACGCCATGTGAGAGCGCCGACGAAGGCCATTACTGTAACGATGGAGAAGCATGCGTCTGGCTTAACACAGCCGGATGCCATGTGAGAGCGCCAACCAAGGCCAGGACTGTGATTTTGACTGACATGCACTTGGACGGACGCGGCCAGATGCTATGTGTAGCATGTACCTGACTGGAAGCGGTCAGGTACTATGTGAGTGCGCCGTATAGGGCCTGTCTCTGACATTAAATAGTTAAGACTGGAAACGACATTCGTTCGAGCTGCAATTCATACTGATCGATCTCAATTTCTTACAGGGTTCTCGAAAATTTAGATTTATGAAACTGATCTGTGGCGTTACCTTTCACCCACTGAACTTTTGTTGAGACTCCAGGATGTTTCCCCGAATCTTAGAAATTACAGTATCCAAGGTCTGGAGGTTGAACATTCCAAGTTCTTCTTTTCGTTGACTTTTTAACATTTTTCCACTTCCTTTTCATATTACAAAATGGGGATTTTGGGATTGTGTTTTTGTTAATAAGGTTGTTACAGAACAGAACCCTACTGAACAATGCTCGCCATTAGAGCTGTGGAACTTCTGAGGAGTCAACCATCATTGATAACTTGTATCAACAATGTTGAAAGGAGTGTGTTTGCTGCTGAGCGAGATAAAGTTGCCCCCGGAATTCTACGTGGTCGGACACAACTGCCAAGGAACCATATTTCACTGATAACCAGTTTGGTGCTGCCACCTGCGGTTGGTTTTGCGCCATGAAGCTCATTGTCCAGAAGAACTGGTTTTGCATCGACTCACGTCCTTAACTCGCTGTGCCAAGACCTATCGACATGCTCTGGGGCGCTGACATTTACGGCTCACTGCTTCTGGATGTACTTTGTCACAAATTACACGAGGCTCCCGTTGCTCTCCGAACTGTTTTTGGAATCAGGAGGTATTAACCATTCCCCCCATGATTTCACTCGAGAATCAGGAGTGCAAACGAACTTTCATGGCCGGCTTCCGACGTGACGACTCCGTTCGATACATCTTACGTTTCCCTCTTCCACCATCCTGTATTCACACCTTAGGATAACCTCTGCAAGGAGCTGAACGGATACTCGATCCCGTATGTCAACGATTTGAGAGGGACACCTTGCTCGACGAGGAATATACGCGTTTTTTTGTTCGATTATGAAAGGTTGGGGTAATGCGTCTTATTTCTCGTACGGAGACACTACGGGTTTCAGGTCCACTTACTGCCGCCACATTATGCCGTTTGGCGAAATGCAGAGGGTCGTCCCTTACTTCGCATTGTCTTCAATGCATCGCCGTCTTGATGCGATGGGGATTCCCTCGAATTGTCTTCTGTGATGTTGCAATGATTTATCGTCAGATCAGAGTTCACGAAAGAGATGTCGATCATCAACCTATCGTTTGGAGAGAACCAGAAGCAAACAAAGATAGTAAGTATCAACTTCGGACTCTAACCTACGGAATGTTATGTGCTCTATATCCGGTAATTCGATTCGAAAAAATATTCCTGTTGATTATCAGGGGCGAGTGGTGCAGTTTCTGACATTAAACTTCGAGATTCAGTGATTCAGCTGTTGAAATCTGGAGAAATGCATCTGAGGAAGTAGGCTTCCGACTACTTTCCCCTCTTAAATATAATTCTTGAGTGCGATAGATTGCATGAAAATTGGCGCCGATCACTAAGAGGAAGGTTCCGGCTGCTATTTCCTGACTCTTTGATCCAGTTGGCTAGCTGAGTACAATCACCATCGTCGCGAAGATCCTGATGCAGGATCTATGGACGCTCAAGTTGGTTGAGCATTTCAGATAAATGGACTGTGCCGAATCTGTTTTCTTCAAATTGGAGACGTCGTGTTGATTGTCAACCCTTCTTTACTTCGAAGTGCGACACGGCCTTTAGGACGGATAACCAATGTTAGTCCCGGACAGCATGGACTTTGTGTGATCTGTCACTATTGAAACTTCTTTCGGGCACTTTAGTCACCCCACCGTCAAATTGTGTTAGTTACCAGTCATTCGTTAATTCCATGCGGTCAATTGTGTTCCATAGCGGGCGGACCTGAATTTTAGCCTTTCATACATAGAAATTTACTGTGGGCTTCATGGCGGGCTTCACTAAACTCTTGACCTTCATACGTGGAATTTGTTTCGTTCAGAGAACGAGGCGGGCGGGATGTTAATATTTATTTCTCTTGTTGTGTGCTTGTCTCGTTAGAGACTTTTTCGGGTTCGATTTACAGTGTCGCTCTCCAAATTTTACATTCTCTGTGGATCTTAGTCCAGTTTTGAGTTTGAAGATTCTGTTTCTACCGGAGTGTGGAGGCAGGTAGTGTGTGTCGGGCTTGAATGGGGGAACTCCTCCCTCTCTGGTCGAGCAGTTCGATCTTGACCTTTGTGAGTACAACAGTAGTTTAATCAGTCATTTCTCATTTTCTATCTTCTAGTTTCAGTGATTATAATTTTCTGAAGTGATTTTCCCGACCCGATAGTCTTCTGGTGTTGTGGAAAGTGACGAGTCGGAGGACTTATACCTCCAGTTGCGCCGGGATCGATTTTTCTGAAAGAGCAATCGTGATCATCACTCCCGGAGCCTACATTTTACCTAATTTTCCCAAACAACCAAAACCTTTTTTTTTGGCACAAAGGGAGTTGTTTATTGGATCGGCTAGGGGACTCGTATCTCGGATTAAATCGATATAGCGTATTTAGAAGTTAAGGATCACGGTGATAAGTAGTCTTGTTCATTTTCGGGGACCTTAACATGACTGAACATGATTCCTTCGCTACCCCACGCCAGTCTGGCATTAATTCAAAACATGGAGTAATTATTTAGTACTAAAGTTGTTTTTAATTGAACTAAGTTTTCTTTTAGGAATTTAATGTCACTCAATTTTACACATCTATCAACAAGACCTTTGATTAAACCAACTTTTTGACCAAATAAATGATGAGAATTGTAATTTAGATAAGGACCTGACCAAGAATGCTTTTTATACCAAT
>CAKNWU010227945.1:1691-14915 GCA_932072015.1 Andricus quercustozae | reverse complement strand
TATGATAAAAATTTGTTTGAGGAACAACTTTTTAAAAATAAGGGAGAAGGTGTAACTTCGTGTGACTTTTCGGAAGTCTGGCGATGCCATCTTTAGGCTGGAACAATTTGAATTCGAATTCGTCAACGGGAAAGAATGTCCACATAGAATAAAGCCTTATATGTGTATATTAATGATAGTTATTTGATAGGTAATTGATTAATATCAATTATTATTATTTATTATAAGTAATAATATAAAATCAGTTTGGTTATTTTATTGAATCTAATGGTACAATTGAGTAATGATTAGGGAAATCAATGAACATTAAATATCACGAATGGTGCAATAGCGAGAAGCGTTCTCTTTCTCTCTCTCTTTCTTATAGGTAAAAATGTATGATAGACATTAGTCATAGTAATTAAGGATATCCGGTCGAGACAAAGTCCCGACAGAAGGGCGCCAAAATATGCGTTAAACAGGAAGGAAGAATTGCTTCACGGTATGCAATCCATGAATCAGCTTGGACCGATTCTCGCCCTAATCTGTGACGTCAAGGGTGAAATCATCCAATGGCTGATAGGTGGATGGTGTCGACATCGAAACGAAATGAATTTTGTCATTGGTTGAGAGTGACGACACGCTGCACGCGAACCTTCCTATATATATTGGATTTGCTGGAGATTTTCTCATATTCCAGCTATCAGCCTTTCCAACTTTGTCGGGTTTATGAAGAGTTGCACTTCATCGTGATTATCATCTATTCGCCTACAGAAACGCGACAATTTACCATCCCTCGTGCTCAAGTAGAATCAAATTCTGATTCAGGAATGGAATCAAATTGAACTTTTAATGAGTCAACTTTCATTAGCAAGTGAACTTAACATTTATATAAAAACGTTTTAAATCTGACGTGAACGCGCGCGTTTAATAAATCAGTGAATTAAAAATTTGTGAACCTTTGGATTTAAGTGTCTGTTAACGATGTGCAAACGTGTGAACAACAATTGTGAATGAATTGCGAACCTGTAAACCCAAAATCAAAACTGTGTTAAAATATAATTTGAAGTTCCTCTCAGATAATTTAGTGGTATAAATTTTATTTATTAAAATTAACTGCATTTCCTTTACCCGATTTTCGCGGTTCTGGCTTTCAAGCCATTCAAAGGCGGCAACGTTCAATCGTCACGATTGAACCTCATGGTGCTCGGATGAGTGGAAACTGTGCAAAGCAGAGGTTGAGTAGAGTGGAGTTGGAATTCTTCTTTGCAGGTTAGGAATCCCTTGAAGCTGTCAAAACATGGCGAAGAACATCGTCGTCCATGTAATCAAGAGAGCAAAACTCGAGGAGTGCAAATACGTGCTATCTTGCTCTCTCTTTCTCCTGTCTCATGAGATACAATTAAAAAAAAATGGTTCTTAAAAATATAAAACCTATCACATATTAAAATAAATTATTAAAAAAGAAAATAAGTTAGAGATTCGATCAAAGTAAGAGTTTTGTTTTACTTAGTGGAACAAAATCGTCACCTTACAATATTTATAAGATTTGAAGAGATTTAAAAAGAATTTTAAACTTTAAAAGATTTTGGAAAATGTAGATGTTTAAAGATTTCAAACAAAAACTTTAGAAGCTTTAAAAGAATTTTGAAAGGTTTCAAGAGAATAAACAAATTTTCTTAAAATTTCTGGGAAAATTTGGAAGATTTTAAGGCATTTTTTTACATTTTGATTGAATTTTCAAAATTTTAAGAAAAATTTGAGTCTGTTAAAAATATTTTAAGGAGTTTAAGATGTTTTGCATTTGATGACTTGAAAAATTCATTTTCTAATTCAAAATTCATTGCCTAAGTACAAATTCGTATTTAACGTCAAACATTTAACTCTAATGACAAAATCCTTAATAATTGAAAAAATGTCCTTATCAAGGCAATTAAAATTAATGTTTAAAAAAATGTGAACATGTTAGAACCCATGAAAAACTAAGATGTTTTCACCCAATAGTTTTGATAAAAGGCTTGGAGTTAAATTTGGTTAAATTTCTAAAGATTTTATCATTGCAAGTGACTCATAGACTTCTAATGATTGTATAAAACTACATATTTAAGTAAGGGCAATATCGACTCGTGCCACAAAAGTCGGTACTAGCCCCATTTACCTGGTCCCGCTATTCATACCGAAAGAATGTATTATTATATTATTATATTATACTATTTGTTTCGATTTCCATAAAATTTGTAACCAGCGTGTTTTTCTAGTCTTAGAATACAAGATTGGGGCTAAAATTCCAAAATTTGACTCAAATTTGGAAACTTTTCTCAAATCGGTAGATTTCCATAAAATTCATAACCCGCGGCTTTTTCGAGCCTGATTTATTATTGGTTCAACAAGATGTTCAAAATTTGAGTCAAATTTTAGATATTTTGAAATTTCACCCCAAAGTTTTATAGACTCTAAAAACCCTCTTGTTATGGATTTCATTGAAATCTAGTAATTTAATCAAATGTTCAAAATTTAGGTGAAATTTAGGAATTTTTAAATTTTGAGCTAAAATTCGTGTTCTGTGACTCAAAAAACCCTCTCGTTATAACTCCCACAAATTTGTATTTTAGGACTCGATAAACTCCTAATTATGACTTTAATGGAAATATCGAAATTTACCGATTTAATAAATAATAAAATAAGAAAAAAATAATAAAATCTTAAAAATTTTAGTAAAATGTTGCAATTTTTTTATTTTGACCCAAAATCCTTATTTTGATACTCGGAAAACCCTCTGTTCATGACTTTAATCTATAGTGAGGGGGTATGTCAGAGAAAGAGGTTTACTAAAGTACTCTCGTGCATTACAGATGGTATCTTTTAAACAGTATCTTACACTAAAAAAAAATAAATTATATTCGCCCTGGAACGAGATTCTGGTTCCGATTTTGTTCCAGCTAGGAACGAACCCGGAACCGGAACGAGGTCGTTCGGATCTGAAACAATGAGTGATAAGTGTGGTTTCATTCCGGAAAGGAACGAGTAGTAGTATCGTTCTGTTCCGGAACCGCTTTCGGAACGAGCCCCGAACCGTTTCTAAAAAGAACAGAATCCAGAACGGTCCAGTTTTCGTTCCGGATTCACAACCCTGGAAAATAGTAAGCAGGCATTTTTGTAACAATTTCTCCAGGAAATAAGATGATTCTGTTTTCCATTGAGAAATATTTGTAAGACATTTCAGATAGAAAATAAACAAAAACGTTCGTGGTGTTTGTACCTTCAAGTAGGATTCATTTCAATTGAACCATGACTTCCATTAGATGCATATCAAAATTCAGAAGTTTTATTTTTCACATTTCCTTATTTTTTAGAACATTAATATTAAAATAGTAAGTATTATTAGACACCTTATATTAAGTTTACTAATGCACGCGTACAATAATGCATGCAAGGAGCTTTAACTTGAGCAGGTTCTAAAGGAGATCATATAAGACCAATTCCATTTCAAATCAGAGAAAATTTCAATAAAAGTCCAGGTCGTCATAGTGTCAGAATGATTTGGTGTTTTGATATATCATTCTATGGGGAGAATAAAGAAACACGTATTACCTGCGAATACTGAAAATTAGATAGAAAGTTTTTTCAAAATGCTGCATCTTCCGAATGAGCGTAGGTATTTGGGATTTTTGGTTTTTATTCGACGTGGGAATTCTTGCTCTTGTAATTGATCCCAAAAGATACAATTTTGTAAAATGGAAAAATAGCGGCTGTTTTTCTAAAATTGTTGAAAGTATAATTTCTCAAAAACTCCGCGTTTAAACATTTTTATTTTTTAAATAGCTAGTAATATTTACTACATATCTCGTGAGATTCGTTCTTGGTAAACGTCTGCTTCACACTGAAAATAATTATTTCTGAAAAATCGAACTATTACATATTTCTGGAAAACAACATAAGGTACCAAAAAAATAATACGAATTCTTTAATTGGCCCCTGAATAGGGACACAGAAAATAAGATTGTTGAAATTTATACAAATTGACAAAATCATGCTTCGCACTCGTGGCCGTCCTGAAAAATGCACTAACGTTAAAAAATCTCTAATTCCACTTCGAATTGATACCCAAGAAGAAGTCGAAACCCGCAGAAAGAGCACAACTTAATAAAGCATACAAGACCCTGAGAAGAAAATAGAAGTCATCTTTCAGTAACGATTTCGCAAAAATGATCGAAGGCCTCAAAAAAGGGCATAATAAGCTACTCCACAACGAGAGAGGACTTTCCTCAAGACTTCACAATACGGAACATAGACCAACACCCATCAGCATTAACCATAAAGAAACTATCTTTTTCGACACCTTGACAACCGAAAACAGAAAAACACCATTTGCTATAGACTTTGCAAATAAAGTCTAGGCATTCAAAAAAGAAATTGGCTACATGGGAGCTTTCTGTATTACAAAACTGTCTAGAGAAGGACGCAATGACAAGAAGAAGACACTAATAGAAATTCCTGAAACTGATGTCCTACCAGAAACCAACAAGAAAACATTTGATCCATTCCATATAAAAATGAAAAGAAAGGTACGAATTTGCCAAGAAGAATGGACAAGGTAAAAAAAGAGTTTCTGAAGTGGCTGGGAATTTGAAAACATCCAACTATGAAAGGTTCAGAGACCGCACCGAGAAAACGGTTGTCATCTGAAAGTTGTGCTAAAATCGTAATCCCCCCTTTGGAAAAGCTGTCATCTGATTTTAGAATTACGTCAACTTCATCTGCGGTTTCTGTATTTTTAACTTACGAAATTTAAGGCAAGGAAAAGAATTCGAATCAGTTTGCAAATATTCAAGATGGGGATAATACGGGAAAACATACTGGTGTTAGGAAAACTAAAGGGGTTAGGAAGGCAAGAAAATCTCAGAGGTAACACAAGAGGGGAAAGATTCAAAGAAAGTCAATTAGGACCGAAGGTGAAAAACAAAGAAGCCTGTTAATTAACAAACTCTAATGAGAACAACTTCGAATATATTATTCTACATCGACCCAGATCTGAAATCTACAGTATCTTAGGAATTATTTCCTTTACAATTCGAACCAGAATGCAAAGCACCAGATAATATGAGATTCGCAGTCCCACCCTGGACTTGCAAACATAAACCCGGCCTTTCAAACCAGCAACAACTTCGACAGATGAAAAGAAGTAGTACACAATCGACGGAAATAAATAAAACGTAATGTCCTCGACAGGGCGATGAAAGAATCCCGAAAGACTAATGAGAAACCATTGAGGAATTGCGCTTAGGATATGTTAGACCAAGTACCAATTATGTTGAATTCCATGAATAGTTTTGAAAAAGTCATCTATCATGAGTTTGCTTTTCAAAAAGGAGGCAGTTGAAACGGTCACAATCTGCAATAATATGGCAAGGTGCCTGGAAGTACGCAACCAATTAACGTGGGAAAAGTCTGACATGGACCGGACTTGGATCCGGAAGGCGATAGACGGCAACGGTAATTTCGCAGAGTGAATACCAGAAAGCGCAGGATGCTCTCTCCCGCTATCCACAGTAATTGGAGAGGGTATAAGTTGGAAGACGAGAAGCAGAACGAGGCAGAAGGTGGACTGAAGGCAATTGAAGTCCCCAACCGGATAATCTCTTTAAGTGGCCACCTGGCCTCACACTCTGGAGGGATAAAGGTTCGTTCTTTTAGATCTGGGTACGCTGATACAGGCTCTAGATATCTCGTTTTCTCTGGATTCATTGTCCAGGCTCCAGAGAATCGTTTTGTGATCTCTCTCGGACACGCTGTCACAGGCTCCAGACATATTATTTTTGATGGAACAGGCTCAAAACATTTTTATTTTTTTTAGGCATTTCAACGGTGCTGGGTAGCTCGGCTGCGGTTGAGACCACTTGAACTTAGACCGATTTTACAGAAAAATTTGATTACGGCGAAATGCTTAATATATTGTATTACTAAGTATAAGATTATGCTCTCTGGAATGTTAAAGGCTGAATTATTGTAAGATTTAGATCTCCGATAATCTAACCCCAAGTATCGTTATAAAATTGTTGTCTTCAATTTCTCTTCTACTTTCTGGGTCCGAAATATATTTTCCGGGTTCTAAGACTAGGTAAAATAAAAATATCAAGTAATACGAACTCTTGCAAGTTAAAAACCAAAAAATTGTTTTTTACACAAACGCGTAGTATGAATTTAACCGGGAAATAACGGGAGTGCATCTTCGAAACACATATAAAAAAGGGAAAATGGATGTGCAAGTACTTTTGAGTTGAGATTAGATGAAGCTAGCCGTGTTGGTGTTTATATGGGTCAAAATTATAAAAATGAAAAAAAAATCAAACCGTTCAAGTTTCACAGTATATCCTTCTTTGAAATATTGGAAAGTTACAGTATGAGAAGCCTTGAAAATTGAAATATAAAAATGTTGAAAAGTAAAAGAGAAGAAAATTTTCAACGATGGAACATTCAGTTTTAAATCGGGATTTATAACACTAAGAAATACAATAGGAGATAGGGACAAATGATTATCACTTATCAGTCAGTGTGTAGTCTGTAATGTTATACATTTTTTTAAATATGTAATTATTCTTTAAACAGGTTTAATGAATTACTAATTAATTAATTAATTTTTCATTTAATGAAAGATGACTTGAAAGTTTTTCGAGATATGGCGGAAACATTATGGGGGTAGGGAAACTTTGCTCCTAAGATGCATTCGGAAACGCGGGAACAATAATTTTGAACGAGATTCCGAGAACGATGGAAATGGTAAAAATCAGGAAGAAGTAGACGGTATGACGCGTTTAACGCCAGAAAAGTACCAACTTGTAAAAGGCATAACCCGTTATTAATGGTATTTATTGTGAGTTTGAAATATTTGTTCAAAAGACATGGCTTCAATTGAAGCCGCGAAAACGAAACAAAAGGGATTTCTAACCATACAAATATCGCACGTTGAGCTGCAGACTACTGTCCACCTAATAGTTTTTGCACGCAAACTGTATTTAAAAATTTTAAGATTTTTTTAGGGCACTAAGAAAAACTCCCAGGGTGTTAATTCACCAAGAAAAAGCCGGGAATTAAAATGAAACCGGTGATATTTGTTATTAATCGTGATGAGAAGACAAATAAATGAGTCTAGAAATGTAAATCATTTTCAGTTTTTCTGAACTAAGTTATTGTGCTAATCGCTTAAGATTATTAATAAAATTATTATTTCTGACGCACTCCGTGTCAAGATGAAAAAAAATCAGGGAAAAAGGCATTAAGTCCAGGGAAAAGGGTAAAATAAAAAATAAATAGAAATCAAAGGAACATAGGTCGTCTTTAGGACATCAACTGGACTGACACAAACGTCCTACGAACGTCTTTAGAATGTTCTATAATGGTTTCCCTGTTATTATTACGAAAAAAATAGATATGAAGCTTTTTTTAATCAGTTTACAAAAAAAATGACAGGGGAATTGAGAGACGGCCGAACCCTTAAGAACCATAATTAACACTTACATGTAAGATTTTTATTCGATTTCGGATATTACAAAAAATATTATATTTTTGTTAAAAATTTTTTTGAAATCAATTAATCATGTGGAAGTAAAGAACCCGGGTTCACGCGTACACTATTTTAAAATTATCTGCTCTGATTTGGTGGTCAATTGGACATTCGTTTGTTTCTTCTGGCCTCATTGTCCGAACCTTGCTGCTTTCTATGTTTATTTTTACCCTTCTTCTATTAACATTAAATATTCCTCGAAGAATACCAGTAATGTCTTCGAATATTGCAAAAATGTCACCATGGTATGTAGATAGAACAGTAAGTTCATGGTCAGGTAAATGTTCATATTGATTATATCCTAATTTTATTAAAATTAATTCATTGGCAGGAAAAAAGTATTTTCGAAATTCAAATTGCTGGCGCGGGTTCGTACAGGGAATAAGCCGAATAAATTCTAGTACATCCGAAGGAGGCCCTGAAGGAGGAAGCGGCCTGAAAGGAGCAAGAGGCCTGACAGGAGAGTGAAGTGTGCCAGGAGACAAAAAAGTTTCGTACTCAGGAATACGTCCGCCATTAGGGTAATAACCAAACTCTCTGCCTAATTCTGCAAATAGAAATAGAGGATTAATTTTTTCTAAGTACACAGTCGGATCATTTTTCGATCCTAGTTTTGTTTACCAGTATAATATGTCATTTTCTCGACATTATTTGCTGTTGATCTACCCGGTTCGTGTATTAATCAGGGTATATTCTAAGGGGCAGCATTTACTAAAAAGGCGGTAGGGTAGCTCGAGGCAAGACCGTCTGGTTAGCATTCATTACTCTGTAAAAAGTTAGCAAGTGGGATTGATCCTTTTTTTCTTTATTTCAAGTCCTAGGTTATTTTCTATATTATTTCCGTATCAATTTATTATGTGAATAAGACAAGGATTTGATAACTTAAATAATTTTAACAAGCTGCATTTCGACGGTCTTGCCCCGCATGTCGGGGCATAACCGATGGCAGTTTTTTTTGTATGCAATAGAAACATCTTAAAATGAAATAATATTTCGGTTAGTTTTTGATATTTTTGCATTGGAAAAGTTACCCTTAAATATATGCAGAAAGAAGTAAAAGATCTTTTCATTAGAAATAGTGATAGATGCGGTATAATTTCTTATTCGTTAAAATTCTGCTAGGTTTGGATTACATCCGCATGTATCTGACAAGCAGTAAGAAAATCTGATGTACCGACCATTCCCTGGTTTTCTACATTTTATTATTCATAGAATTCTGAATCAATTTTACCGGGTAATAATGCAGTATGAGAAAATCTGGCAGGAGGAGACTTAGACCTAGTTCGCCCGGTCCCAGATGGTTGAGACCCAGTCCTAATTGGTTGAGACCCGGGCCTGTCAGGAGAAAGAGGTCTCACGGAAGACTGTTGCCTGCGAGAAGGATCGGGTCGAAAGCTAGGGCGAGGAGTATCAGGCAAAGCAGCAATATTAGGGTAACCCTGGCGCTGTGAACTTAATTCTGCAAGAAGAAATAGATGATTACATTTTTTTAGTACATATTTGTATGTTAGTATATCATGGACCTCTTGTGAAAATATTGTGAGGGAAGATTAAGGACAATCAGGGAAGTCTGCTGGAAAAATCTTATAAAGCTTGCTAAGAAATATGGAGATTGGAAATCTAGTCAACTCTGAAGTCATATTGCAGTCGATTTACTCGGCTACGTCCACTATTTCGTGTTTTCCATTATTTTTTAATCTATACGATAGAAGAAGGATGGGGAAAAATGGTGTACGTATCCAGATCAATCGACTATAGCGCCGCCTAGATTTTTGAACCCAATTCAGGTAATAATATTGAGAAAGGTACTTGGAAAAGCTTAATTTCGGATTTTATGTACAAAAATTAATTTTCATTATACAAACATAAGATGCAATTTTAGAATACAAGAAAAAACCGTGGCAATGATAAGAGAATGATGCCTATCAGAAAAATAAGAAGTTTCGCAACGTGAGGTACCTGGAATAGAGTCGCCATTAGGTAAGCAGTCGAATTGTGAACTTAAATCTGCAACAAAAAAGAGAGGATTACATTTTTTTAATGTATATACTCGTATGTTAGTATATTATGAACCCCTTTATGGTAATATAGTGGATCGAAAATCAAGTAAATTTTACTTGGTTCCAGTCAGTGGCAGGTAAGATTGGGCACACTGGAATATGGACTCGGTGCAAGTAAATACACAGTTCAAAAGTGGCCTCGTTTTATTGTCAGATATTAATTCCTAATTGAGGCGCAGCATTTTTTAGTCCAAAAGGACTTAAATTAAGTTGTAAAACAAAAGAAAATTACATGAAACTGCCTCGGAAACGGCTGAATAACGACCTGAAAAAATTGAACGCAACAAAAGTAAGCCTAGCTGTTTGCTTGGAACAAGATTAGACAGTATACATTAATATGTATACTATTAATGTAGTATAAATTGTATACTAATGTATATTTTTATCAAGAAAATATTTCACTTCAGAGAAAGTTATTGCGTAATATACGCGTCTGACTATTCACGCATTCGGCCCTTCCGAGCGAGAGTTCTAAGAATGTTGAGTGTATTTATTTGTATTATTATTGATAGTATTTATTATTGATTTCAAATCTCCCGCGCTTTTCGGCTGAAAAAGTAGCGACAGGCGGTGCATCGATACAAGAACGGACCAGCCAATGAACGTCGTTGTTAAAAATAACTTGCCCACTCGCGGTAAGGGTGGGTTCCCCACAGCTCAGAAATAAAAGAATCGTTTCGTTTGAAGGTCAGGAAAAAGGCGAGTTTTCACTGTACATAGAAATTGTCTGTTTGCACAATTTGGACAAGCAGCACCGAGGCCCAAGAAGAGAAAGAAGGGGTTCAGTGGAAACCTCAACGCGGGGGCGGGGGTATGCCTATGGTTAGGTACAAGCTAAGCCCCTAACAGTGGTAGTTTGAGCCCTTCAGGAAGGCCACCTAAAGGGTCCTCGAAAGATTGTCCCCACATCAATGGCCAAAATTCGAGACTTCCTTCTGTATGGGAGGGGTTTTCGTATTTATCGCAGCCAAATTAGCGGTCAAAGCTTGGATAAATAGTACAGTGGCCGAGACAAGACTTTGGGAAGGGGCAGACCTAAAAGTATGTGGGGCTGAGTTGCTCCAAAAGATAGTGAGGGCTACGCCGTGGTTCCCAGGTAAGCTGCCAGACCCGTCTGTCGCGGTCCGTAAGTGTTTGTTGGCGTTAGTGTTTTTGTTGGCGTACGACAATGTGCCAACTAAAAATCAATATTATAGAATCAAAAAACGACGCAAATATTTCGCGAAATAGTGCGTTTTGTGGCATGACGTCGTAAGGTTGAAATGCCAGCCGCAAAGCGTGAAGGAAAGTTATAAAGGTCTGCATGGTCATCTTTTCAAGTGTAGAATGCATTTGCACAATTCTTTTTCTTCATCTTTTTATCGGTTAAAGACCTTTCAGTTTCACGAAATACAAGAAACTGTCCGAAATTTGAGGTTAGAGTACCGCTAACCTGACATTTATGATATTTTACTTTATTTCGTGGAACTGAAAGGTCGTGAATCGACAAAAGAATAGAACATGACTGTGAAAATAGATTCTACACTTGAGAAATATTACTATTTGTACATTTATGACTTTTACGTTTATAATATTTTCTTGAAAACGTCTTGAGACGTATTCCCATCACGTCGTCAAAAAATACTCAATTCAAGGCTTCCCGCTCTTCGGTCCTCTTTTCAGGACCGTGGTGGGGGTTGCCGGAACTGCGCAAATGGAAATAACCGTCTACAGCCGACGGGAAATAAAGGTGACAGTATATAAATGGAGACTGTACTTCGAAACGCTAAATGTTTGTTCTCCTTTAGGATTTCTGAAAAAGCTTGTTGTGTTCGATAACATGTTTTCTATCACCAAAAAAATCAACACGAACACAAGTTTTTTGAAGTTAGGAAGTGAAGAAAAGCTAATTTTGGAATTTTGACTTCTGATTCGGATTCAAGGACATGAAATCCATAGGATGTGACTACTCTGGTTTGGTGAAACATCAAATTTTTTCGGCAAGGTTTTACGGTATTGTTTTCTGTACAGCCCCTCCTCCATTGCAAATTATTGAGCCCAGCGGACCAAAAAAGACCATTTCAAATTATGTTTTTTAGGTTAGAAAAAAACCTGAGGGTGGTGGCGGAATTCTGACCCTGGATTCGTGTTCAGCGACCCAGAATCCATAGGATGTGATAATTATCGAGAATGAGTAGACCATAAACAATTATGTACACGGATCTACTGGTAAAACGTCGAGTGAATTGTTCTTTGGAATCCGCCAGCGTGGTAAAGTGAAATACTATCTGCGCGAGTTTGTTGAGAATGTTGTAAATTAGCGCGTAAAGAGATTTGAGTATACTCCGAACGAAGTTTGATGAAAAATTACACAATGCTTAGTAAAACTATGCAAGCAAGGCTAAGAAGAATTGCTGTAGAATATAATATGAGAGGTAACGTAATGATAAGGAAATTTGATTCTATGAAGGGTGTCTCCCAAAAATGGATTCTTCTTTTTCAGCTTCGTTACTTTTTCAGGACGACTAGAAGCACCCTTTCAGTTTTGTATCGTTTCTAAACGTCAGTGCATGCTTTTTGAGCCACCAAATGAGACCTTTTCTGGAGGTCCAGTATTGTAAGTTTGAAGTAGAACATGCATTTCTTTTAAATACTTACTGAATAATCATGCTAAAAAAAGTATTTCTTTGCTAAGTTTACTAATCTTCTTATCCCAAGAACAAGCATATTATATTGAGTAAGATAATTATTAAAACAAATACATGGATTAACTTAGAGCAAGAAATAGGTCATTAGAGTTTCAGCTACTTATCATAAGTATATCATAAGCCTTATTCAATGTTTCATTCAACTTCACACAAATAAACATAATGGATCCAATCAACTCAATATCTATTTGCTTCAAATTTAGACATTATTGATCCAAGTAGTTGGACTACATTCATGCATACTTGATTTAATGCAAACTTGTTTCTCTGTAGGACGGACAAAATTTCCACTTTCACCTTAACTCAAAGTTTTCTTAGTAGTGCAGGAATTAAGGTTACTCACACAAAGAAACAGTTCTTATGAAACATCAATTTTCCACATCTTCAGAATGTACATTTTCAAAGTTCATTGTGAAGGAGATGTTCTCGGTTGCATGATGCTTTCACAGCGAATCGGTTTACACAATTTAAACATAAAATTCGGTCAGACAGTTAATTTTTTTCTGTGTTAGATTCTACCGGAATAGATTCCGATTACACTCGTCCTTATTTTAGAGAAATTCAAATAGACTTATATCAGTTGGGAGAAAATTCGATTTAAATCTGACAATTTTGTTACTTACGAATAGCTTAAAATGTACTTAGAATTATAGATATATTATATTATTATATTCACCAGTAGAATAAAGGATAACAGCCAATGATAAAGCCAAAGTATAAACGATCCTCATTTTTCCAATAAGAGGACAATCTGATTAATGCGTTAATGAAGAATTTTGGATATCTATTTAATTAAGAAATATTCTGATGCTTCATTAGAGTATATAATATATACTATAGTCGTTATCAAATAAGGTAGAGATATTATAGGCTTTAAGCTTGTCCTTCGGTGATATTTACATTTGATAAGAAGGTTTCAAGGAAAAACATTTAATAA
>CAKNWU010227878.1:681-11473 GCA_932072015.1 Andricus quercustozae | reverse complement strand
GAAAAACGGGCGAAATATCAAGCATTTCTTTTCGAGCTGAGCAGGCTGTACGAAGGCTACAAAGTCCATCTTGTAGTTCTCATAATCGGCTGTCCTGGAGGCATGAAAGCATAATTTCTTAGCCCACTCAAAAAGATTCCGGCTTGCCAGCGTCAGGCTCATTCCATCGCAAACCGGATGCAAAAAGCTGTTCTTCTTGGATCTCTTCATCTGGTCCGTCAACACTGTACCTCATAAAATTCTACAAAGATTGGTAGCTCTAAAAAAGTATCCAGAGGTGAAACCTTTATCTCCAACTGTCCCGCCTGCCCCGTAATCCGCGGCTCGAGACCTGACTCCAAGGAACAGTGTTGAACGATGTTCTCTCGCGTAAATTTCCCGCTCTTGCTTACCTTCTAGGACAGAAGGAGCAGAAGTGGATGACGTAAACGTTCCAGTTGCGTCGGGATTGGTTGCTTTAAGGAACCATGATCGTAGCTTCCGGAGCCTACAACTTCTCTCATAATAATAATCGCGACTAATAATAATCTATTGTCCTCCGAGGCAAAAGCTCTGGATACCTATGTGGCCCGCCGAACAGAAGAGAATATAAGGTCAAATAGGATCTTAACATCCTTGTGAAGGCGGTGAATAGGTACTCTGAAGCGATTGGCATGAGCTTTGGACTGGACAAGTGTGCCTGCGTCCACCTACAGCTAGGGCGACTAGAAACTACACCATCGAGTGACGGTCAGGATGTTCAACTCATGGGTGAAAATACCATTCAACATCTTGGTAACGGAGAGACATATGCATATCTTGGAATACCGTAAGTGGAAAACCAAAATGTGCGTGTGTTAAAAATGTCTCTTGAAAAAGGGTATCGAAAAATTCTCAGAAAAATTTGGGCTTCCGAATTATCTGGGAAAAATAAGATCTTGTGACTAATATGCTGGCCGTTCCTATACTGCTCTACATGTTTGGCGCTGTGGAATGGAACGACGATGAGTTGATGCAGCTTGACCGAAGCACATGCAAGATGATGGCATACAATCGAAGTCATAATCATAGATCTTCCGTACCTCAAATATACCTCCCTCGAGATAAAGGGGGTAGAGGTTTGCTGATCATGATGTGTCTCAATCGAAAAACGGTTCTGGCTACAGCCTGCACAGTTCTAAATAGCACAGATTCTCTTATGCGACTCTTACATCAACATGAAGTCGTCAATGCTGCGGCATTTCTATGTATACCGTGCGGCAGATAGGGCCGCAGAGGAGCTTGATCTACCATTTAATTCCAGCGGCACTACATATGGCCTAGCATCACTAAAATCTTTGGTGTTAAAACGTCGTGTACAGAAAGCAAAAAATTCGTTTCTACTAAGAGAACATGCTGACAAGCCCCTTCATGATGAATTCTGCGGCATTATACGTGGAGAAGAGCTATCAATGGGTCTGTCCAACATGTACCTGTAGGCAATACCAACTGCCAAGCGTGCAAGCAAGAGCCAGGAACACTTGGACATGTTCTCAGTGGATGCTCAAAGTATGCATGCTACGGGTACATAGAGAGCCCCAATACGGCTCTAAAAGTTTTATATAACCTTCTTCGGCACTTTTATGGTTTCAGTCTTATGCCCGTCTTACCATTCGGCCAGGGGGAACTGGAATCCGTTGTGGAGAATGATCAGTGTAAGATCTACTGGAATTTCTCATTCTCCACGACTCAACGTATCAGTGATACAAAGCCTGATATTGTCCTCCAAGATCTGAAGACGATGATAATTTACGTGATTGAATCTCGACACCTGCCGATTGTAATATCAAGACAAAGGAGGAAGAAAAACGGGCGAAATATCAAGCACTCTTTTGAGCTTAGCAGGCTGCACCAAGGCTCAGTCCATCGCGAGCCGGATGCAAAAGGCTGTTCTTCTGGTCTAGAGACCGAACTCCACGGAACAGTGTTGCACGAAATCTCTAGCGTAAATTTCCTGCTCTTGCTTACCTTCTAGGACAGAAGGAGCAGGAGTCGATAACGTACACGTTCTGGTTGCGTCGGGATTGGTTGCTTCAAGGAATCGTGATCGTAGCTTCCGGAGCCTATAACTTCCCATAAAAAATAATCACGGCGCGGTATAAGGGTAACAGCGGTAAAAGACCTACACCAAACTACACCATGCTCCTATTTTTGTACCTAAAACATCATCGCAAAAGATTTTAAACATCGTATTAAATTAACTTATAACATCCTCATCTCATCAGCCACTTGACTTACTCCGTGGCTATGATGAGAGACCGGGTTCACCCGAGAACAAGTTGGGGAAAAAAAATAATAACTAATAAGGGCGTGCAAAAAGCTCGAAACTTCGAGTCGAGTCGAGCCGACTTCTTTAGAGTCGAGTCGAGCTCGAGCAAGCTCAAAATTTCGAGTTCTCGAAATTTTCGAGCTACTCGAAAGTTTCGAGAACTCGAACGGCTTCGAGTTCTCGAAAGTTTCGAGTTCTCGAAAGTTTCGTGTACTCGAACAGTTTCGAGCTACTCGAAAGTTTCGGGTTCTCGAAGATGTTCGAGTTCTCGAAAGTTTCGAGTACTCGAAGACATTCGAGTGCTCGAGAAGTTTCGAGCTTTCTGAAAAGCTCGATCTCGACTCGGGTCGACACGACTCGAACCTGATCGAGCTCAACTCGACTAAACTCGAAAGCTAAGAGGCTCGACTCGACTCGTTCGAACTTCGAGTTTTTTGCACACTCCTAATAACTAATAATGTCTACCGAAGGTGTTCTCGCGTAGGGCATGAACTTTCCTCTGATGACTTTGACGGGTATGTTGGCGGTAGCACTGAACCCAAACAGGCAGGAATCGAAGAGGAAAGGGACTAAGAGAAACACCAAAACCCAAGCTTTTCGCTTCCCGATGATCGTCGAGGCGTCCCTGGAGCAACCGCTGGGGGCCACAGCATGCGGGGCGATGTTGATGGCGAGCTGCAAGATGGTCAGGCAGATCTCACTAATCAAACAGCTGGCCAGCAAGAACATCTGCGACAAACGGTAAGCAGTGGAACATCAAATGTGTTTGCTGATGATGCTTTGGTTAGCGTTAGCTATTTGCAACCGACCACCTCAGCAGAAATATCGTGGGAGAGCATCAAGTGGGATACCACAATAGAAGGGGAATTGGTGAGTCAGTACTAAGAAATTGCGAAGTTTGAAACCAAAAGCGAGAAAGGATACAACTTTAGGACAAAGTTTTGCTGCAAAGTATCCTCATATAAAGAAAGTCGCACTAAGAGATCTTATCGCTAAGGTGAAGGACTTCAGGAATAATCTACACATCTCAGAAGACCAAGCAATGAAGATTAAACTACAGGTTGATTTGGCGTGAAAAAACGTCGACAATGAACATCAGTTAGAGGAAGCCGCGTCATACGATTAAGCAACGGCAATTGATGTTCTTCCTTAACCTGATGATAATCCAGCACCATCACATCCTCCAGATGCAGATGGCCTAATACAAACAGAGGCAGGAGCAGAAGTTCAGCAACCAAGAAAGCTGCTAAGATGGACATACCATATGAACAGACATGTTACACGCCCTTATTTTTTGGCAGAGAAATGTGGGCAAAGTGTGAGGAGAGAGCACCATGGACTCTTCTTACTTATGTACTCAGAGCTAGGCACAAGAATACACTAGCAGAATCTATCGGACCAAAAACGCTCAATATGTGTAAACAGATTGCTTTCGGTGGTTGAAATAGCTGCCATCAAAATGGAAGTGGAACAACAGCTTCCTATTGATGAACATCCCTTGGTAGATGTGGACAACGAAGAACTGATTGCAGCTGAATGCATAGGTGCTAGGGACAATGTACATCAAGTACCGGATCCACTAGAACCACATCCGGACATTAATGACGATGATGTGAACAGCGAAATTCCAGTAAAACTACACCGCCTTGAGCGGAATTTAGACATGCTTTAGTAGAGTTCAGACATGTAGAACCAACACAAAGGCCATTGCCTGCCCAGAATGAACATCACAAAGGATCTGCGTGCACTAATAGAACACCTGAACTGAATGTTTTTACATAAGCATTTAAACGCGATGCAAACTGCGTTGGAGGTGCAAACTCTTGTATTCTGTGCTGCTGTGGCAGCCGTTAGAACGTCGGGCCGCAGAACTAGGCCTAAAATTGCAGTCTTTCCCCCAGGAAGGAATCGAGATCCACCATGGAAGATCAGGTTGGATATGGATGTCAGCATAGTAAGGTGCAAATTGAGTCGATTGACTCAATATAAGAAAGGAAATAGAACCAGAAAGCTGATACACCATGCTGCTAAAATCATTCACCCTCGGTACATCGATACATTGGTTCCAGCAATATTGGATGAGATTATAGACTCCCGAAGGCAGGTTCTTGATGTTCTTACTGCTAAACTGCGCCAGTACAAGAAAAGTAGTACAAGAAGGCAACAAAATCGAACCTTTCTGGCAGATGAAAGAAGGTTCTATCGTGATCTGAGTGGAAAGCAAAATAATCAGAAATACACCGAAGTTCCTCAATTGATAGACATGACTAACTACTGCTCGGGCGATCAGGGGAATACAAACAGAAGCAATTTTGACACTGCATGGTTGAAACTAGAGAAAGCAAGCTGTAACCCTCAAATGGAGCTGACTAACATCACAGCTTCTGATGTTTCAGCGGTTTTGAAAAGAGAAGTAACACCTGTCGAGTGTGCATCCTGCGTTGGCAGGGTGTTTTCAGAAGATCATCGGACACCCAGATCCGATCCAGGCTTTATGCTCAAAGGCACTACGTACATGTTGCCTAAAAAACCAGATACTCAAAATCCAACTAAATTGAGACGAATAGCCTGTCTTCCAACAATTTATAAATGCCTTACAGCTATAATTGAAGATAAGGTATATTTTCACTGCGACGAGAATGACATCCTAACAGAAGAACAAAATGGATGTTGTAAAAACTCGCGGGACAGTAATGATCTAGTCACCATATACGCTGTTGACATGCCGCAAGCTCGTAAACATCAAAGAAACTTGCTCATGCCATACATTGACTAGAAGCAAGCGTTTCCTTCCGTACCACATGCCTATTTGCTTGAAGTCTTAAAAATATACAAAATCTGTCCACGCATTATTGACTTTCTAAGTCGTGCGATGATGCTTGGGGATACAATAATCAAGTATTTTGATCATGGACAACCAAGGATAACTAGATTAATACGCATTACGATGGGTATCATTTAGGGAGACTCATTTAGTGCACTGTGGTTCTGTTTAGCGTTGAACCGATAGTGCAAAACACTAAATAGCATGTCTCATGGGTTCCGAAAATATAATAATAAGGATGGTCATCAAGTGACCCATCTTCTATACATAGATGACCTGAAGCTATACGCTAGTTCGAAATTGGAACTGCAGCAAGTGATCGATGTCACAACGCAGTTTTCTAATGATATCCACATGGAGTTCGGACTAGATAAATGCAGAACAGTACATTTAACCAGAGGAGAATTAGGGACCGCATAGCTAGAGAACGATTTCGATATTGACATCGAGGCAATGGCTGAGAGCGAGTCATATAAATACTTGGATATTCTCGAATATAAGGATGTTTAACATGCCATAGTTAAGAAAAGCCTAGCAACTGCCTTCACTATAAGACTCAGATTGATTCTAAAAAGTTCTCTTAAGTCGGCAAACAAGATCAGGGTAATAAACTTCTATGTCATCGCTGTCCTCACGTACTCCTTTGGGCTCATCAAATGGTCTAACACCGACCTTGAACGAATAAACAGAACCATCCGCGTAAAAATGCTGAAGCACCGAATGCACCACAGTAATTCGGCGGTTGAAGGGGAAGTTCTACCACAACACAGAGGTGGTAGGGGCGTTATAGATTTCAGGAAACTGTGTAAATCACAAGCTATACAGTTGAAAGACTATTTTAACAGCAAGCGAGACTTTGCGCTTTAAACAGCATCTACAAAGCGAATCTGGATTACACGCCCTTGAGTTTTGCCCTCGCTTTGACTATTCGGACAGAAACCATAGAGGAATGAGAAATGCAATGGAGACAAAAAACAATCTACGGCGAAAAACCCAAAACGTTAGGTCAATATGAAGTAGATAATGAGACATCTAATATTTGGCTGAAAAAGGGCTTCCTGTTTCCAGAAACGCCAAGATTCTTCATTGCGATTCAGGACAGGGTTGTCAGCCCCAGAAATAATCTCATACACGTGTTACATCAAGACGTGGTTGCCCGGTATTGATAGTTTTCGCATAATGGCTTAAAGAGAATATACGCACAGACATAATGATGTGGCGGGCATTATAGATTAACAACTTGCCCTAAACCTAGGACTCTTAACAAAATAGATGCATTTATATCCATTCTAATGCCCGTTTCAGAAAACGAAGATTACATCTTATATTGGGATGTTACTATCCAGACGGACCATTACATCCGAGCCAATCGACCCGCTATCGTGATGCGAGAAAAAAAATAGGTGGAAGAGTCTACATCATAGACATTGCTTGTCTACTTAACCGAAATTTGCAAGCAACCTATACAATCAAGATCCATGAGTATAGTGAGCTAAGGCATGAAGTAAAGACAATATGGTGGAATGTGAAACATGCATTTATTTATCCTATTGTGATTTCGACTACAAGCAATGTACACGCAAGATAACCTGAACATCTTGAACATTTATGAGTTATTAGGGTACTGGCAGCAGATCAGAAGGCAGTTTGATTAAATACTAGTCGTATTGTAAGAAAATTTTTAGACCATCAGGCTACAACCTATGGAGTGACAGATGGTAGCTCTAAGAAAGCATTCGGAAGAGTGACTGTTGTCACTTCCAACACTCGTGGCCCCTGTGAAAGGATAACAGCGGTAAAAGACGAACTCCAAACTACACCATGCCCCTAATTTTGTACGTACAACATCATCGGAAAAGATTTCAAACATCGTATTAAATTAATTTATAACATCCTCATCACATTAGTCAACTTGACTTATTGTTAGTCCGTGGCTGATGATGAAAAACCGGGTTCACATTATATAAAAAAAAGCTGATAAAAAAGAAAATATCAGTCATTTCATGCAACTTATAGATTCACACAGTAAAAAAAATTGTTCAAAATGATACCGAAATCAACATCATTTTGACATGCAACAAAAATGATACCGAAATTAAGAGCATTTTGATCGGTCATAATAATGATCGACTTTTCAGATCACAATGATCTGATTCGGGATCATGTATCAAATCAAAACAAGATGGCCGCCGTTCTGGGAGTTCTGAAGCTCATATGCGAGCTTTTTATGGTTTCTGATCGTTCAGTCTATTTGAAAAGTATAAATATGAACAAAATCTGATATCAGAATATATCAGCTGTTAAGTGTAGTTGCCACTTGCATGCGGTTAGATACAAGTTTTAGGTTATGTCGTTATGTCATCGGCACCGAATATTGTCGGCCATTTTGTTCAGTCTGAAAAATGACACTAAAAGCAGATCAAAATGATCCGAATAGACAGATTATTATGATCTCGAGAGTGAAATGATCGTTGGAGCAAAATGATCTGCAACAAAAATGATCCTTTTTTTTTAGTGTGCAGTCAGCAAAATTAACTAATTCATCTGCTAAATTGATTATTTTGATAGTCGAAATTACTAATTTTTCAGACAATATATTTTTAACCAATTGAATCAGTAAAATTTGTACTGATATAAATTTAGAGTCTACATCACCAATTATGATAAAAAGTGGATCATTGAGAAAAATGCAACGTAAGTTTTTCATTACCTCTGTTATATTATAATAAAGTTGATTGATAAGACAATAGCAAAAATATAATATTTTCAGTAAAAATGTCTGTATTTCAAAATGTTTTACACAAAAAACATAAATGTTTGAATCTGAAGGAGTTTTAAAATAATGAGTGTGACATATGTAAGAACGCTCATGCGTTATGTTATTGTTATATCTATAAAAAGAGCCCATTTTGCGCAAGCATATGGACAGATACACCAGGTTTAAAAACGATTTCCGGGACAATTTTGAATTTTAAACTAAGAAAAATGCATTCAAAGTTTGCTATTACGAGGTCCAGAAGCTCCAGGTTTAACCCCATAAGGTGGAGGTGGATGTTTGCCAAAATGTTTTTGATACAAAGTGTAAGCTTCATTAACTGGCTCTTGTGGAGGTTCAGGATAATTGCCATAATATTTTTGATACAGGGCTTCGTGCCCTGCCGGATCTAGGGATTTAGTATCCGGAACAATTTTGGATACTGGTGTTAGCTGATTGTTTTGGATATTGGGATTACTTTGTTGAAAACCAGGTCTATTTTCGTGATTTACTCGTTGATCAGGATTGCGAGATGTAGGTACTTTAGGTGGACCTTCAAAACGTCGCATACCTGATGATATTTCTGAAAAAAGAAAAATGAGATTGATGAATTTTCAATGTTAATAATGTATTTAAAACTAGCAAAAGGGTAGAATAAAATAGATCAAGTGAATCACTCGTGATCGGTCATTTAGGGAAATTCTCGTAAATTAAATTTTACAGGTAAAATATCTGAACCCTGAAAGCTGACAAGAAAATAATATGTTCCAGTAGAAAAATCTGCTGGAAAACAAAATACTTGATATTTGACCTAATCCAAGTATTAAAATAATATAATTATTATTATTATTATTATACTTACTAATATAATTGAAGAACAGCGTGATGATGAGGACACCAGCACAGAAAAGGAGCTTCATTTTCTGTTTATGTATAGATAAAACTGATTGTTTTAGAGTTTCGTAGATGGCAACTGATGATTTTTCAGAAATCCGCTCGCTAATATATATACTAGCTGTTTATGGACGGAGGTAGAGAGTGGTGTGGAAAAATAGTTTCTGATATTTACACTGTCTGTGTGTGCTTTTCTTCAATGTAATTTTTTACAATCTTCTGAAATTATGCCTGTGATGATAAATTTAGATTACATCAGTTTGAGGTATTATAAATAATACTCTGTACATTTTTGGAACTGAACACGTTACCGTTAAACCTCAAATTGAGTAAAAATTAGTTTTAACCAGTTAAAACTGATTTTACTTTCTATTGTGAAAACCGGAAGAATTTTTATATTCACACTGATTTCGACTTTGAAAGGGTGTGTGGTACTCAGGTAGCACTATCCACCCCCAATCGGGGTTTCATTACAGAAATCTTCATTTTTTGAATACATATATATTTTTTTTAACTTGTTTTCGGGTGAACCAAGTTTTTCATCATCAGCCACGGACTAAGTCAAGTGTCTGATAAGATAAGGATGTTATAAATTAATTTAATACGATGTTTGAAATCTTTTGCGATGATGTTGTAGTAGGTACAAAATTTGGAGCATGCTGTAGAATAAATATATTATTATTATTATCATACAAAGGCTGTTATAAATTAAACATAATTCTTCTATAATTAATATTATGCGCAATAATCAATATCATCTTAATTTTAACATAATACCTGCTAAAATTATTGATCCTCTGATTGGAGCTTCAGCATGAGCTTTACATTTTTAGCTCTAGTCTTCCCGAAAAATTTAGGAAGTTGAAAAAGAAGATAGACTAGTCGTGCCGAAAATTCGGGACAACTAGCCAAGCTCAAGAAAAATATTTGACTACTCATCCTCAATTTCGGGACGACGAGGCACTTGGTAATAAAACAAGTATGCATAAAAGCGCAAGATTTTCATATTATATTTACAACATTTTTTTAAAAACTAAAAAGCATAAGAAGGAAAATTTATAAATGTCTCATGGAAATGTTCCATTATGAAATAATATAAATACGTATGTATTTCCTAATGGTATCAGTGAGTAAACCACATATCTTACATACTGTAAAAGTATGTTTTATTTGGGATTTGATTTCAGTACCATAAAATTACTCAATTTAAACGAAAACAATACGTATTCGGATAATAAATTATTTCTAAATTTGCAGTCCTTAAAGAAGTTAGTTTGTTTAATACAATCATACGAAGGAAAAAATTGCGTGAGTGACTTTGCGATTTCTGTCTATTTTCTGATACCTGGCAATCGTAATTTGACTTAAATGATAATGTCACTTACGTAAGGGTTTCCTTAGTACGGCAGAATAGTCGCAAATAATTACCAGTAGAGTATTTAAAATGTGGACTGTTTTCTCATAATTTTTACCACTTTGTGTACAATGTACATTATCGATTCAATCGTAATCGCATGATTCTATTTTAAAAAGGCTAAATTTGTAAATGATCTCATACAAAATGTATACAAGAAGCCTTTCTGTGAAATTGGTTCACGGCGACTTTTGATAAGCATCATCCGAAGTATCAGAAAACCGAACTTGACAGAATTTATACTGAAAGGCCATTTCCATACTATTTATAGTTAATAGTGAAATTAATTTAATGATATATTTTTATTTTCATTCTGAAGACATTTTGAACTTTCTAAAAGGCAAAATTTTCAAGCATCTAACAAATTTAACTGTAACATAACATAAATATGTATGGCGTCACTATTCTGTAAGATTCGCAAAGGCTTCTAATATAATATTTGCTTACCGTGATATCACCTTTTATTAATATTGTTTGTAGGAGTCATGATATTAGGAAACATGAACAATTGTGTGTTTCTGAAAGTGGCGACTTTCGTAAACAAGAAACAGTGGTTTGTCTCTAAAAAATTCACCTTTTCTCTTTTACTTTTATAGTCGGTTTCCAAAAGTTTTACAA